>APFE030478218.1:0-62522 GCA_000404065.3 Pinus taeda
TGTACACTCTACTGTCGTTCCAGCAAAAAAAAAAAGGAGATCACCATTAAAGGGCCGTGGCAATGCAAGCATGAGTAAATAATTCTGTTAACTCCATTGGGCAAGAAATTGTACCTAAAGAAAGACAATGTAACGGGGTTCAACCCTCTGTTGCAGATGGAGTAGAAAATTGCAGAGAGAAAACCAGTTTCGTTGATGGAGCGAATGGAGGACTGCGGTGGAGGTTGGGCTAGGGTTAGTTACACTAACCAATGCCAAACAAATCTTGAGCGTTGGATCACCCAAAATACGTCCGACGGTAGGGAAGTGCCATCTGCCAGTTACATATGGTCGACACATGTTAACACTACTTCCTTCGAGAAACTTACTTCCCCCCGACCAGATACATATTATATAATAAATTCTCCATAGGCACACTGTGATAACCGTAAAGTTCGAATGCCAAATATTCATATAATCAAGTTGAACGAAGCTACTATGGTAGGATATAGTTCCAAAGCAACATTTAATGTAAAACTATTCATTATTTTCCATGTAAAAGCATATGTTATGTCCAAGTTTGCATAAACAATCTGAATTCATAATGTATTGCTATTTAAGGTTTATGATAGGTGTAGTGAATATAATATGTATGTAACTTCGATTTTTTTTATTTTTTTTTTTCTTAAATTGATGTTATTCTAATAAAGTTTATCTGAGACTTATATAGTGAGAAATAATGTTTGGTGAAATAATTTTGCAACTCGGTTTATCACAAAAATAAAATAAATGGAAGTCGTGAAGATAATTATTTAAATTTGGAAGTGTGGGGAAAATAATATTATGAACCTACATGTCCCATGAAGGAGTGGGAATTGTTTTCAATTTGCTATTTTTAAAAAAATATTTAAAGTTATAATTAAGAAAAAAATAAATAAAATAAAAAAAAATGGTAGAAAAGTAAGATGTTTAATTCTTATTATTAACTTCATATCTATTTTTATATAAAAAAAAAAAAAAAAATGTTTTTACTTAAAAATAACATTTTTTAATGTTGTTATAGAATAATCCAATGATGGAATTTTAATAAATATTTAATATGACACGCATACTTGTAAAATTATATTATAATTAAAGCCAGTTTAATTACTGTATAAAGTTTAGGTACTGTAATTGCTAAAATAGGTAAACTTAAAAGTAGATATTTTCTTTATTTTTTATGTAATATAGCATGAAAAATAAGTTTTTTTATATGTAAAGGTTATTAGTCTATTATATTATATGTCCAAAAATATACTTTTAAACAATAAAAAATAAAAAAATTATTTGAACTTATATAATAGAGTTACTTAATTCAATAGAGTGGATAAAAACAATTGAAAATTAGGGGGTTCCATTTTATTAATAACTTAATTCAAAATTTGGTACAGCATGGCAAATTAATTTGAAATTCTAATTCTAATTAATTTATTTTTTCGTGGAAAACAGAAAAATCATTTCATTATTTATTGGGATGTATGTGTTTGTTAAACACAGTGCTCCTAAGCACGCAATCGATGGCGGCCAAATCCTGTGCACGAATGGTAACTAGTTGTTAATTGCCTAAATCTTTTATTTTTCAATTTGGGTATTTTTGGATAGGATTTAGAAATTCGAAAAACAAGAATTTTACTCTGAACCATGAATTTCTGAAATATTTGAGCCTACACTGTAAAGGTGAGTAGATTTTGTAGAAAATAATTGATTTTTTAAAATATATTTAAAGAATCTAAATAAATAAGTTTCACAATTTAATATTTTAGTATTATTTTAATTAGTATATTTAATATATATTATTAACATATATAATATATATATAATATATATATAATTTTACTACGTAATTTTAAATAAAACGGAAAGAGTTTGAAGAAAAAAATAAATATGATTTTTTAATGAATTATAGTTTTCAAATTGTTTATACTCATTAAAATGGCAAAAAATTATTTAAATTTCAAAATGAATATGGAAAAAAATTATAAAAAAAGATGAAGAAATATATATTTCTAACTGTTTAAGATGTATACATTCGAATTTTGTCTTAATTGAAAATTTTCTATTTAAAGTATTAAATAGAATTTGAATTCAAATTCAAACTTGGTAACTATGATATATAATCTATTTAGCATTCAAAAAATACAATTTAAATAATGAAAAATAATGCATTATACTATACACTATAAAAAAATTACACCTCAAAAAATAAAATCTCCTCAAAAAAAGATCCTTAAAATAAATTTATACTGATAATTTAAAAAAAAAAAAAAAATTAATTATTATAATTCATAAATAACCATAATAATACAGAGAAATTATTATCAATTATAATCACTGCCTATCTAAAAGTCTATAATCACTACTATCGCCGGCTTTGGTGCAATCTAGTATCTAAAGCACTGCAAAGTGAAAATTACCACTACAATTCATTTACTCATTGACGCTTGAGATTTAAGAATAAGAATATCCCACAACCAAACTTGACAAATTTATTTCCCGCTCAAGAAATCTCTATTATTCTATGAAAATCCAAACAACTCGAAACAGACTAATGGAGTCTATTGATCTCTGAGGGTCTTTCTCTCTTTCACGCGAAGAGAGATGACACTGCTCTCATACATCTCAAACAGACTAATATCTCTGTGTTTCTTTGAGAATATCTGTGTGTTTCATGCGCAAATATTCTTTGCACTTCGTGTACATATATAAAATTGTAGAGATCCGTCTCCATATTTAAAATAAACAAGGGAAGCTGCATCGCAGCAACTCCCTGCCTTGACGTGGAAGGTACAATGACGTGGAAGGCTTTACAATGCCTTTACAACGCCTTAACCTGGAAGGATTTATAAGTTACTTTTGAGGCAGCTAGAGTTTCCTGTAGAGGAATAGTACAGTGGGCAGTTCTTCTGGATGCTTGCCAAGAATGCAACAAGTAGTATTTACTTTTTTGTGTGTTGTGTGCCCGCTGCTGCTGTGTTATCACTGTTCAACATTTATTCTGCAATGCCTGTATACTGATAACTGTGCATTACTGTTGCGTATTGTGTGCCCGCCACTGTGGTGTTATCACTGTTGCACATTTATTCTTCAATGTCTGTATAGTGATATCTATGCAGATTGAAAGGGATTGATCGCTGAGATTTGTGGACAGGGTTTCTGAAGAAGGCCCACCATGCCACGAGAATTGTAAAAGGGAAAGGGAAGCCAATTTCTCGTACCATGTTACTCGAAATAAAATCACAAGGAATGCCACCAGTAGGAGCCACTGCTCAGTGAACGAAAATGGTATATTAACAAACTGCTATGGTTGGAAATTTGTGATGTGTTTGGCTTCTCTGCAGCGTTAGTACGCCTGTATCCTTGAGGAAAATTGAACTACCTCATGCACCCATCGTCATAATGGCTACCATAGAGTGGTCAAATTTAAAGTTTTCATGATAGCTACCTTAGAGAGGTCAAGTTTGGAGATTTAATTGAACTACTTCATGCACCCATCATCATAATGGCTATCGTAGAGTGGTCAAATTTGAAGTTTTCATGATAGCTACCTTAGAGAGGTCAAGTTTGAGGATTTAATTGAACCACTTATGCACCCATCGTCATAATGGCTACCATAGAGTGGTCAAATTTAAAGTTTTCATGATAGCTACCTTAGAGAGGTCAAGTTTGAAGATTGCCCAATGGTTGTTAAATTATTTTTCCAGTTAGGTAAGTTTGAGATTTATCTCGCGAGGAGGGATATAGTTTAAATATTTTTGTTTCATAATAATTTTTTTATTAAGAGAAGGCCAGCAGGGTTTTTGGCCCCACCACGAGAGACAAACCAAGTGCCACAGAAACATGTTTGAACATAACAAGAGAGGTGGTTGAACATAACGCATAATGCATGATCGAAACGTGGCTGAACCGCAGGACAACGGTGACAAGTACTATTCTATGCATGTTGGATCGCTGAGCGAAAAAACTTAGAAGCTTGGCTAGTACCTCTAGTAGCAGCGAGCATGAGCTGAGGGAACGATGCTATTCACCACTGCTCTTAATACATAAGCATTCAATGCCCTTTCTTTCTCACACCACCCTGATGATGAAAACCAATTGAGGGAGGCTCTAGATTCTTTGCATTTCCTTGACCAACCCATACATTCTTCCATGTACGTTTATATGTTGTGGGAGTGCATTGAGAATAGGGCATTACTGGCCGGCAGACTAATCCATGCCCACATCCATCAGAGCGGATTAACGCCTCATAGGTATTTAAACAACACGCTTGTTAACATGTATGTTAGTTGCAGTCCTTAAATCACGCTTGGTCTAATAATAGACTAACTTTAATCATCGAATTTGGTGTCAACCCCATAAAATCTGTAGTCCTTAATCTTGGTAAATGTTTTTAACAGTGACAGAAAATGGCAAGAACCAAAGACAGGACTGAAGATTTCAGGGAAGCTGTTCGCATCATTGCATCAAAGCAGGGAGTCAATAAGGTTATTGATCCCTCCTTTATAATAGTACCTTGCATTTGCACTATTTTCTTAATTTATATCTTATGAATATTGGATTCCACGAGGTACCAAAGCACTGATATTTTTGGATTCTGCTCATTCTGGTTTTTCTCAACAGTGAACCCTTGCATTTATCCTCGTATGTTTATTTTCAAAAGAAAACATGTAACAAGTCCATTGACAATACTGTATCCAAGATTAAGAAATAGTACCAACCCCAGCCAAAATGCTATTAGTTTTTGATGGATTTTGAAAATCAGAGTAGTTTCTTAATTAGTCACATTTTGCTTTGTAGTTCCATTTTCAAATACCTTGCCAACCGCTAATGGAGTTGTATGTTGGAGTTCAAAAAGACAAATTCGCACATGAAGCTCTGCTTTGAGTTTATTTCCTACTGTTCCAGGGCTCAGGTTGAGAAATTGAAAATGCGTATCAAATCTTAAAAGAGGATATCCTATATATGTTCATGTTGCTCAATTATAGCTATGCTAAATGATGTGAAGAAATATTAATATTGTTAAACGACGAGAAGACAGCAAGATGTGCCTGTAGCTCCAGGTATATCTATAGCTCTACACAATACACTTTGAATTTAAGTTTCTCGTCACTGAACGCATTGCAACCCTGTAATTTCTTGATTTAATGGTCGTAGGTCAGTCATCGGCAGGCATCGCTCCGATTTTGCAGTCGAAAGAAGCTGCTTACGATTTGCAGAAATCAGATGATTACATGACGCATCAAGTCCAAGATATTGGTACTACTGGTACAACGACACCAGATTTAACTCTTTAAACTGAATTTGATGCACTTCCTAATTACAGTGGGCGAAAAGAAGTGCAAGAAAATGTATTGGATGAGCAGGATGAAACGGAGAGAATTGAGGATAGCTTTACCTTTGCTAAATCTCCTCCACATTCTGCCGGAGTGATGAAGCTAGCTATAATTGAAGAACCCGCTATGGAGAAACTGATTCAATGAGCTGGTGAAGTTTGCAGGTTCGATTCCAGCAAAGCGGATATGGCCGCTGACGTCGAATACGGGGATTCGACTGTAAAGGATCAGAGTCCGAGTGCCACCCATGGAGATACGGAGGAATCCGGCTCGAATGAGTTCAAATATGCAGAGAATAAGCTTGAGGGCACAGACCTTAATAGACATTCCAATGTTTCAGATGAACCACAGGATTTCAGAGCCGGAGATGCCTGCAGCCTTGGAGGCTGCCACTTCTGTAGTTGGAACGGCCATAGGAGTTGGCACCTATTACATGCCCACAAAAGGCATAGATGTGCTGGCAGTTGTACATGTAACGGTGGTACATGCGGTGGCAGGAGTACATGCGGTAGCAGGAGTACACTGTAGGAGTAGATGCGGTAGCAGGAGTATTGTAACAGTGGTACATATGCCTTAACATAAAAATTTTAAGACTTAATGCTAACATTAATTCATAGCGTTTGAAATGGTGGTTTAATACCTATTTTACCCTAAGCTTTGGCCTCATATGCCTCAGTATGAGGCCAAATAAGATGACAGAAATTGACACTAAAATTTGATTGGCCCGTAAAAACTCGACTCAAGAAAACATTAAGCTATAATTCATATAACTCATACAAAATCAGACAAACTAATGCTAAATCGAGACATTTCGATTACTATAGTCCCTGGCCATTGCCAGATGGTAGGGACTAATAAATAGAAGAGATTGGTGCGTCCTAATTAGCCGCCAATAGTAGTTGCGAGAATATTTCAAAACCATTGTAATTTGAATTCTATATTCAAACCTTAATCTTCGTTTGGTAGCCAATTTCGTTGTAGAGAGAGCTGAGTTGAATTGAATTGTTCGTATGGCTTAATTATAATTGAATTGAATTGTTCGTATGGTATGACCTGACCATTCCCAAAGCAATGACGCAGGCCATGAACTCTGACCGGTCTTAAGCTAAAAATATATTAGTTGATGCCTACTGCAGCATAATCCCTAGGTAAACTTAGTATAGATGAGTAAACTCATACTTTAGGGTCCACGGTTGAAAAAAATAAAATGTTAGAAGCGTAATAGAATTTTGTCCACTTGACTAAGCCAATGTGATACGTTGGAAGACAGGCGCAGTCCCAAACACTAAGAAAGCTAATAATTTGCATGCAGTTTTTAAAAATTTCCTAGAGAGACGTATGACTAGAACATTGGGAAAGAAGTATGGCAGACCATGACCTCTGACCGGTCCAAGATTCTAGACGGTTAATTTCATCCTAGGGTATATTACTTGTAATCATCGTTGATTAGTGCACCGTTAATTTCATCCTACATTATATCACTTGAAATTGTTGATTAGTGCACCGTATTCGGTTCGTTGATTAGTGCAAAGTGATATTAAAAGTGTACTAAAATTGTATGCCTCGCTCCACCTATACTACTGTCGAAGCATTTTGAGAATTATTTTATATTTTAAATTGAAAATTGTTGGATGAAAACTGAGCTCACCATAAGATAATGGGGGAAGGCAATGGGTTTTAAAATTGCTTATTTTCTCAAAGAGCTAATCTTTTTATTACATAAGGAAATTGATTAAGGCTCCAAGACACAGAGGTATAGTGAAAGCCAACTTCTTACGAATCATCGGGTTATGTGGTTTTTCTTGAATAACAATGATGAGTAAGCCTACATCCATGGATAGTAGAAAATGATAACAGATGATAATTGTCTTATTGTTGATTTGACAATACTATCTTTGAAAAAAAAGAAGGTGAAGGCAAAACATGACTCAACATAACTCGACTACACCTCCTAAGGTTACAATAAAAATTGACTCAATCATCACTCAAACATGTTTGTTGGTCTATGTCTCAGCTAGGCTTACAGTGACTCAAAACTTTGACAATTTTACATCTTCTTTTATGTTTCTTCCAAATTATACATCTTTGAAATTGCTTCATTCTTTGTTGTACGTTCTTGTTATAGGCTTTCTTCGCTTGTTGCTGCTATACCTTTTCTTTCACATGTCTTGGATTTGTTCTAAAAAACAATATGATCTGGTCTTCTACAACTTTCTCTTCAAAGATTCATTCAACTATGGGTTGCTTCCACTACTCTTCATCTTCAAACTGTCTTCTTTGCTTTGCTTCTTACACTTCATATCCCTCACTTTCTTTCTTCCATATTTTTTGGTACCAGAATCTTATCGCTTCTTGACTTCATTGCTGAAAAATCATTTCAATGCATTATTTCTCATTTTTAAAAACTTCCATGTCCTTCTCTTCACTTTCAACTATTGCTTTTTGCCTAAAATTTCCACACTCAAAGTCATCATTAGGCTTAGATGTAAATTCTTTTATTCCAGTTGTTTCAAACTTATGAACAACTCTTTTTTCAACTTTAGCTCTCATGTTATTTTGAACACTTACATATTCAAAAACAATGTTAAAAACATCTTTGTTATGATCTTCAGTGTGAGCTTCCTTCTCTACCTTATTTTCCATTGCATGGAGGTTGTCTTCCACTGTTATCCAGTCAAGGGATATTATCATAAAAAAATACTCAATCACTTCATCCTCTTATTGACCATTAGTTGTTGCTAGATCACATACTTCTTTATGAGCAGTTTCAACTGCTTCATATCTTACTGCTACAGTGGAAATTTCAGCGTTCAATTCTTCATCAAACATGACACTTACCATATTGTCATAATCAATCCTTGTTTCAAAAAGGAAACCACACACATCATCAACATAATTTTCATTCATCCTGTGGTGGTTTATTCGAGCATGCATGTGCTCATTAATAATTTCAACTTCACCAAATTCGTTAGTTGTTGTTGGATTCACCAATGCACATCTTACTTTGCAGTTATCATCCACATGTGTTTTTCACAGTAGGATTTACCATCATATGCACCATTTATGTTATAGCGGAGTTCTTGAGCATTAATATGATCTTGCTCTGCTTCATACACAAAGGCTTTGGTTTCTCTCTTTACAATCTTTGTTTCATTTTCTTCATCCATATGCATATATACATAATGAGTTTCATTTTTATAATCTTCATGACCATCAACATCTTTTGAGTGGGATTCTCGAAGCTCTTTTGTCCTCCCAGATTCTTGCTTATCTACTGCTGTTATTGTGGACTTCTCTACTTATGCCATACCCTGTTGTTGCATGTCACTCCCCTTGCACCAAATTTTTCTTCTAGGATCCTCCACACTTCCTTAGAAGATTTAGCTTTGCTACAATGCAAAAAAATCCCATCCAATGTTTGTTTTATAAAATCCAATACTAGAGCATCACATACTTCATCATATGGGTTATTAGACCAATACTAAATTACCTCAAGTAAAATTTAGCATTTTGATAACCCAAGAATCAAACTATTTACTAACAAACATGAGATGGGATAGAAGATCTAGGCTACACCAGTCACCCTCAATCTCTTCTATGTCTTCTGCAAGAGTTTTAAGTTCCTCAGTTGCAACCTGAACTTCTCTAAATAGGGAAAGGATCTTTGTCTTTTCTTCTCGATTATTTTTCTTAATCTGCTTAAGTCATGCTTTATGACCCATGAATGTTGTGTTTCTTCTATCTTTTGTCTACTCTCCTTATTGCATGAAGTTTCCTTCCATATCTCCCCAAAAAAATATATTATTTTCAATAAGCACACTATAAGGCACAATATTCCCCCAAAAGCACTGTCATGCTTGAAACAACACCAAAAGAATTATAGACAAATGCACTTTTCGAAATCCCAAAACTCATTTTTCAATAAATGCCTTTTCTTTTAACCTTTTTGGTAAAGAAAAACAAACTTTATCCTCGAAACTTTAACCAAGCTCATTTTAAAAAACCTTTTTACCAAGAAAAACCTTTAAACCTTTTTAGCAAAAAAAACCTTTAATATCTCTCGAATAAAATTTTTATAAAGCTCCACATAAAACATATGCACCTTTATTTTTCATACCATAAAAAAGACTATTTTTAGAAAGGAGCTCTCACAAACAAACAAACAAAAAATTTAATGACACTCAATCTTTAAAAAGCCTTTATAAACCTTTTAATACCAACCATACATCAAAAATTACCATTCAACGTGCCTCCCCAATGACCATGTTTTAAATACCTTTCAACCTTTAACAAAACCTTTCAAATAACGTTGAAAAACCATTAAAATTGTGCATGCAATTATATTTCTTTAAACTTTGACAAAACTCCTTTTAAAAAATATATGTACAACTGCCTTTTTGGAAATCCTTTCAAACCAATTAAAAAAAACCTTGTAAAAAAACTATGAATACCATCTTTAACTTTCAGCGACCAGATCGAATTCGTGCTTCCAATCAATTATTTTGCTGCTTATTTGTTGTAGCTTCTTTGGTACGTTAGTTCAACTTTTCCGGTGACTAATCGCTCACACAATGCGGCCCTGCAAGCTATGGCGGTAGACTGTCTTTCCCTTTGAATTTTTTGGCTTTTCCTTGATTTAGATACCAACTTGTTGGGAAAGAAGAGGAGGAAAGGAACCCAATTGACACACACAAAAAAAACAAAAATTGTGGCTATTCTATTGATCACACAAAAACTTTATTTGATTTTATTACAATGAACCTAATGAGGGGTATTTAACCTTTTTTGACTTTCGACATGCAAACACACACTATATTTGACTCTTCCCAAAATAAGATTGAACTTGAACTTAATCACACTTGACTCAGTTAACACACACTGACATTAGTTAATTCAAACTCTAAATTTGGACAACTATGCATACGGGAATAATTACAATTTCCAAAAGTATCAAGATAGGTGACCTTCTAGGAAGTCCTTGTCTTCCACCCTCCCAGTTTTAATGGATATAGTGTTTTAAGGAATTTTAACATGCTTGCAGTTTTTCCAAGAAGCTGTTTTTTTCCCATAAATGTTGTGGTATGTTCAATGAATGGAAGATATTCTTTCCATTTCTCATATTTATGAAGTCTAGATTTATAGATTGTTTGGGTGACGTTTCAAGTATTTTGTGGGATTCTAACCAGGTCCCTTTTCTCCAACTGTGGTAGCGTGGAAAGACCCTGTCACTATTTTTTTAAGTGTGTTCTTCCATTCAATGGAGTAGTGCATGAAGGACACATGAGTTGAGGTGGTTTGGATGATAGTGCGACATAGGGAACTTTCCAACTACACCATTTAGGATTGTTGCAAAGGATTTTTTCTCTCATTTCTCGCTTTTTGGGATTTCCACTTTTCTTCTAGGTGGGATGTCAAGAGGGTGTGTTGTCTATATACAACATCTATTACTATCTAAAATGTCACTTTTGGAGGTTTCTTAGCGAAAGGACAGTTGTTTTCCAGTTCGTATGCGGTGGACTCACTTTTTCCAACGTAGTTGGTTTTTTGTTTTGTTGGAGCTTCCTTAACAATGGAAACATAAAGGGATATTCTACGATATTTTTCCCTCGAGCTAGAGGAGTTGATAGAGGTCATGGTGCTAGCTGAGTGAATCATTAAATTCTTTCACAGTAACACTATAGATGATGCACCGTCAGATAAAGGTTCAGGGGTAGTCAACCTACGCATGTCAGAATATGTAGGTTTCTCTTTGGAACACAGGGGATGTTTGAATTTTTATTCGAGTAATAGCTCAAGGAGGAGGATGGATATAAAGACCACTCATAAAGTTTAGAGGCTTGTTTGGGGGGTGGATATATTCTAGGATAAGGTGGATGGCCTGAAACAAAGTGCACTCATAAATAGGTGGTGGAGAGTCTATCCTTCGTAATAAATGTACCAATATAGTCATCAGGGAACGAAGCAAGGGCCCCCCTTTACCCATGTCTTTGATTATTGATTCTAACAAGTGGTCAAATTTTATGGATTGTGTTAGTAGTGAGCCTTCACCTATTATTTAGGGTAGGTTTAGGTGGGCAGGGACCTTATTTCATATGGGGCATATTTTTCATCTCCAATTAAATTTGAGGCACCATTTGAAATCACTACTTCTTCGGTCTTTAAGGATGTGGAGTTGGACAATTTGGCTCAAAACGGGCCAATTGGTCTAGAGCCTCTCACTATCAAACAATCCTTTTTTTCTAGATGAGGAAGTGGTTACTAGTCCTAACTCTACAAAAAATATTATAACCAGGAAGAAGGAAGGAACCAAATACAACAAAGTCTCTAATTGTTCAACGGTCCCATCTAATATTCTGTCATCATTTAAGGATTCCATAGAGGAACCACATCCTCCTAAATGTCATCCTTTCTTCTATAATGATCTGTACTTGTAAACTTGAAGATTTTTTTTTAAGAATTCGCAAGTGAAAATTATATGTGTTTTGGGTAGAGGATCAATTTACTAAACATATATAACAAGTGAATTTAACCACAATTTACATCCAAATGGAGACAAAATAATCATATTTGAAACACATAACAGAAAACATAATAAAGGAGTTCACCCCTCTTCTAGGCTACATCTCCTGGTCTAGCTTCCAATGCACAACATCTTTCATTAAGTGCTCAAAAGTGTGTTTACATGATTTTACATAGCTCAAACATAAAAACCAATGTTTCCAATGGATCTAGCACTATCAAAAACCACCATCTGTGTTCTTTTTGCACCTCATTTGGACAAAAATTGAGTAAGTTATCTCTCTTTTAAGTTTTTGCCCAATTCCATAGCTAATCATTCTCCAATTCAGCCCAAACATAGCTTGTGTGCCCCAAACCCGAAACAAGTGCACAAATCTGGCCTACAATCTTGCCTAACAGGAAAAATTGTAGGATAGTTAATCTGCGCATTAAGCCCCTAGTCCCAAAAAGTTCGGTCACGTTGGTGCATATGACCGCATAGGTGGTCATGATTCGAGGGCCTAACTTTGAACCCTTTAGTTTTTTTTCGCCCCTGGTTCTATGGTCCGCTATGTGACCTTAGGTTTGGCCCCCTCCGATTTTCCGCTTCCATGGTCATATATGGGGTCATATGACTATGGGGTTGGTCCCCTCCAACTATTCGCCTTCGGTATTTTGTGCTGGGCTTCGACGGTATTATGCCTAGGTTTCCTAGCCATGGTTCAGGCTAATGCCTAGCCCCTTAGCCCCTTCGGTTTTGGTCCCGTGGGCATTGGGATGGCCAGGGGCTAGGGCTTAGCCCGACCCCCTCCCTAAATGGCACACTTTGCAAACTTTATATAGATATTATCACCCATAGGTAGTAAGCACCACCAAGCAGTGGAATGGTAAAGTGCTACCCTACCACTCAGTCAGTCCATGGTTCAATTCCTACCAAGCCCATTCGCCCTTCCACCAAATTTTTTCAATGCTAACAAGAGGAGACGTGGCTGCCAGGGATTAGCCCACATGGCTTTCCCTAATTTGTCCACTTCATGAACCATAAACGAATAGAAACCACAAGATTCTGACCAATTTGAAGATTCCATTTGTCAACAAACCACTGGACCACAAACATATAGTCAACTGACTAGTCAGTGTACAGACTGGTCACGGAGCTACTTGCAACCCAAAATTTTAAAATTTTAGTTGTTTCCCAATTAGCTAGAACACGATATGAGGAGCATACGATATTGGTTTTTAGTGAAACAAATTTCATTAGATTCATATCATCAAGATATATCCAATAGTTCTTGTTTCAAACTCTATCACACACTTTGAATTTTGAGCACTAAATTGATCCCCTGATCACTCCTCCCCATTGGAAGATTTTGGGTCTCCAAAAACTCATTTTCAATCAACAATTAGATGAGGGTATAGTTTCCTCACCCTTCCAACCTTAATCCATTTAGCTTTGCTTGGATTTGTCGATTTTATCTTTTCATGAATGTACTTCACTTTTGAAGTCTTTGTCTTTCTGTCAAATATAGGACCTTACTGCAATTCTTCAAGATGTTTAGAAGAGAAAAGTTTTGTTAAATAAATATGAACATTCTCTCCTCAACCTTCAATCAAAGGAAACTTATTCAATTTCAAATTCACTTCACCTTGAACACTCTCGCCATAACTATGCTTAGCATGTCTAGTCTTACACTTAGCTCGACTCTTTACGAAATGTGATCACCAACGCCATGCACCATCCTTCTTCAAAGACAAAACATTATTTAACTCACAAGAATATGTTTGAGATCAATGTCCTCTTTTTCAAATAGCCTTTGCATTTTCTTTTTGACCTCTGCATTCTTTAACACAGGCATCTTGTTCACACCAATGCTCAACAATGATGCATTCTGCTGCAATTGCATTTCATTTTGTTTACCTCTTTTAGGAGGAAACTTGTTAGACTCCTGAAACATATTAACACATGAATTATAAACATCAATAAAATAAGATTTCAAACATGATTCATATCCTTGAAAGGATTTAGGTTCCTCAACATCTTTGTGCTTGAACATTAACAATGCAAAATTCTGACTAGCATTAACAATCCTCTTCATTTGTCCAACATTCATAAGAGATAAACTCAATTTCTTGCAATGCGTTCTAACAATGTACTCAATCCCATTTTTAAACAAGTGATATTTGTTCTCATGGCGATGAAAAATATCTCTCCTACCATAAATGTATGGACTTCCCAAAACAATACCACATATATCAAGTGAAACTAAATCAAGTTCAGCGTCATCAAGAAAGTTTGCAGTGATAGCAAATCTGAGTATGCATTTCTTTGTCACCTACAATTTTGAATCCTCACATACCCACCTAAAGGATAAGGTCTAGTATGAGGAATGGTTTCTAAATTCAACTTCTTGACAATGTCTTTTGAGATAAGATTTTCTTATGAACCACTATCAAACATTGTATCTACCTTGGTCTGTTTTGAAATGACTCTAATCTAGAAAATCTCTATTCTTCTTTTTTCATATTGAGTATCATTGAGAGAATTTGAAGAACTAGTACTTGTAATGTACTTACCTTTCAAACCCATGGTTGTGATCTTTATTTCATCTCCAGAATTAGAACCTCAATCTTGTTGTGTACTTGCAAAATTCTTGTCTTTCTCCTTGTTATTAAACCTTTTGGGTTTCATTTTAGGATGAAGTTTCCAACAGTGGTCTTCATCATGGCCTTCTTTAGAACAATGTTTACATGTGATATTTTCTCCTTCTTTCTTAACTGCAACATTCCTTTTATATTTTCCTTTAAATTTCCCTTTTCCTTTTTCTCCAAACTTGAATGACTTCTCAATAGTTTCTTCAGAAACAGTTTTCCCTCTTGCCTCTAAATGAGTTGCCTGTACACAAACTTCATTTAGTTTTGTAGGGTTAAACATGAGAATGGTATGTCTCAAGTAACTATGCAATCCTCCAATGTATTTGAGCAAAGCATCTTGTGAGGACAAATCTATACCAAAAATCAAAGCTCTTTTCCTAAATTCTTGAGTATAAGGTTGCACATTTTTCCCCTTAGCTTGCCTAAAGTTTTGCCAATCCATAATAGCTTTATGCATGTATGCTAATGGATAAAACTGCCTTCTTATGGCAACAACAAAATAATTCCAGGAGAATAAAACCTCACCATGTTTCTTCATGTCCTCTTAAGTTTTGGCTTCCCACCAAATAAGTGTTGCACCTTACAATCTAAGAGAAGCAAGATGAATTTTGGTCTCATCATCTTTGATTCTTTGTATCCTACAATACACTTCAATATGACGAATCCATATCTAATTTTTCAGCATCTACCTCTCCATTGTACATAAGCAATTCAAACTTAATATCAAGCATTAACAAAGGAGTTTTGCCATGTCCTTTTGGAGAATTTGGAGGTGTTTATTTTTGTGAAAGTGTAGAAGAAGTAGAAGATGAGGATAGAGATGAGGATGAAGATGATGGATCTGAAGGTGGTGGTTTATCATCATTCCCTCCATTCCCTTTTGGAGTTTAGTCTCCTTTTCCTCCATCTTCTTTTGGAGGTTTTGAGCTCTCTCCATAAAACCTTGCAATTCTCACTTCATAAAGAACCTTTACCATTTCAGACATCTCAAAGAATTATTTTTTGGAAGTTCTTTCATCATCAAACATCCTTTTGGACCTTCTTCATGTGCCATGACTATTGAAGCTTGAGGTGTGTTTTTTCTCCTTGAAACAATTTGAGATCTTGGCTCCACAAGTTCTCCTTCTCCTGTTTTAAACTTCAATCTTGTAAGCATCAGAAAACACTTGCAAACAAATCAACCTTTCACAATAACTTGTGCTCTAATACCAAAATGATCTGTAATTGTAAACTTGAAGATTTTTTTTTTTTAATGATTTGCAAGTGAAAATTATGTGTTTTGGGTAGAGGATCAATTTACTAAACACATACAACATATGAATTTAACCACAATATACAACAAAAAAGACACAAAATAAGCATATTTGAAACACCTAACATAATACTTGATAAAGGAGTTCACCTCTCTCCTGGGCTACATCTCCTGGTCGAGCTTCCAATGCAAGACCTCTTTAATTAAGTGCTCAAAAGTATGTTTACATGCCTTTACGTAGCTCACATAGAAAAAATGATGTCTCCAATGGATCCAACACTATCAAAAACCCCCATTCGGGTTCTTTTTGCACCTCATTTGGCCAAAAATTGAGTAAGTTATTCTTGTTTTAAGCTTTTACCCATTTCCATAGCTAATCATCCTCCAATTCAGCCCAAACCTAGCTTTTGCACCCCAAAATCGGAACCAGCACACAATTCTTACCAATAGTTCCACCCAACAGACGAAATTGTAGGACCCTTAATCTTCCCATTAAGCCCCCAGTACCAAAAATTTTGGTCACGTTACCGCATATGACCGCATAAGGCACTGAGATTTTAGGGCCTAACTCCACTCCCTTTGGTTTTCCTGTGCCCCTGATTTTGTGGTCGTCCATGTGACCTTGGGGATGGACCCCTTTGAGTTTCCATGCCCATGGTCATGTATGGGGTCATATGACCCTGGGGTTGCCACCTCCAATTGTTCACCTTCGATCTTTTGCACTGGGCGCCAATGGTATTATGCCTGGGTGCTTCAGTCATGGGCAAGCTAAGGCCTAGCCCCTTGGTCCCTCCGCCTGCAGTTCCATGGGCATTGGGGTGGCTAGGGGCTAGGGCTTAGCCCAACCCCCTCCCCAAAGGTGTGCTTTGTAAACTTTATATAGATATTATGGCCCATAGGTAGTAAGCACCACCATGTAATGCAGTGGTAAAGTGTTTCCCTACCACTCAGTCAGTCCATGGTTCGATTCCTACTAGGCTTGTTTAGCCTTCCACCAAAATTTTGCAATTCCAACAAGAGGCCACATGATTGGCAGGGATTGGTCCACGTGACTCTCCCTAATAGGTCCACTTCATGAACCATAACCCAATAGAAACCACATGATTCTGACCAATCTGAAGGTGCCAATTTTTAGAAAACCACTAGCCCACAAAAATACAGTCAACTGGCCAGTCAAATTCCTAGTCAGCATACGGACTGCTGACTGGGTTACCTGCAGCCCAAAATTTTAAAATTTTAGTTGTTTGCCAAATTGATTATAATGTGATATTAGGAGCATAAGATATCAGTTTTGAGTGACACAAATTGGGTTGGCCTCAGATCGTTGATATCTACCCTATCATTTAGGTTTCGAGCTCTATCGCACACTTTCAACTTCGGTCACTAAATTGATCCCCTGGATCATATAAGGATGAGAATTTGGATGTTGCATTAATTGGATCTCATGTCCTTAGAGGGATTGTACCCATGGAAGCTCCCTTAAAATGATTGTCACATTATTCAATGTGAGGGCTTTGGGATCTTCCTTGAAAAGAAGGTCCCTTTATACTATCATCCAGTTTTATAAGCCTATGGTAGTTTTTATACAAGAGACTATTATCTATAGGTGAAAATTTTGGGATTTATTGTTAAAGATTTGTCCTTTTTGGAATGTTTTCACATCTAGAGCCTTGAACCTCTCAAGAGGATTGGCTGCCATGTGGGATCCTAAAATCATAAATCTCGAATCTTCTAATTATGTTGTAGGGATTATTTTATCAGGTTTTCGAAGAGTGTAATATATGTGTCTTCATTTCCTTAACATATATGTTACTTTATCTGATAGAAATGGGTTCTAGGACTGAATCAAATCCAATGGTTTAATGGACCTAATTTCTTTAACTTTGGAAGGTGACCTCAATTTTACTATTGAAATGAAAGAGGTATGGGAAGAAATAAGCAATGAGGACAATTTGGGGGGTTATTTTAAGGATTTATTCACTCAAAATTCATTGTGGACATTTGACACATTACAAGTAGTCCAATAAGGATGAATAGTTTCTCAGGAATTGAGGGTATCTCTAAAAGAATGGATTTCTTTTTTTTCAATCCAATTTAGCTATTAGATTGGGGAATTTGGTTTATTGGACTCACTCCCCTATCTTCATGATCACAATTCAATTTTTCTGGAATGGTTCGAGGAAATTGTGAAACGAGAATATCCATTCAAGTTCAACCATTTTTTGTTAAAGGAGAAAGAATTTAAAGTTTTGGTTTGGGAAACCTCACTAAAATTTATTCCTAATCATGGTTTCCATGTATGGATGTGGTCTGTTACAAACATAAAATGTTGAAGCAAGTTATCAAGCCATGAGTAAGGAAAAAGAAAAAGGCAATGGCTAGGGAACTGATATTGATAGACAACTTTATTAAGGCCCTAGATGACCTGATGGATGCAGAACATTTCATTGTCATCACCAAAATAAGATATTAGATCTTGAATAAAGAAATAAATAATCAAATTCTAAAGCTCCAAGAAGAGGAATGACGCTTAAAGAGAAGGGAAACTAGGGTGGTATATGGAGATAAAAATATTTGGTTCTTTCATAATCACATGTAATTTAGAAGGAAACAAGATTCCATTTGGTTCATCCTAGATGGAGAGGGTAATTCCTTTTCCTCTCAAAATGATATACAAAAGGAAGCAATTTTCCTTTTCAACCACTTGATAAAAAGATGGATATTATTAATCTCTTTCCTAATATGGTTAGTGTGGAGGAAAATGACCACTTAGGGGGGCCAATTTCTAAGGAATATATTTTTGAGGTTCTGAAAGCCCTCACTAGGGAAAAAACCTAGGATAAGATGATTGGTCAGTGGATCTCTTTCTTGATTTTGAGGATATCATGATTAAGGAAGTCTCTACAATGGCTGGGGAATATCAATGCCTATGTTCAATTTCAGGTTTGGTTAATTTTATGTTCATTTCTCCCATCCCTAAGGTGGTGAAACCCTCCTATTTTTTTTTACTATCATCCTATTTATCTTTCTAATATTTTTTATAAAATGATAACCAAAATCATGACTAGCAGGATAAAATCTACATTGTCAAAGCATATTTCCTCAGAGAAATTTGGATTTTTATATCATAGATACATGATGTAGTTTCTATCACTCAAGAATGCATTCATTCAATTAAAATTCAATAGATGGAGGCTTGTCTTATGAAGATAGATTTGATCAAAGCTTATGACAGTGTGGAATGGTAATTGTTAAGGATGCTCATACATAAGAATGATTTTGGAGGAAATGTAGTTGACTGGATCATGGATTGTATTATGTCAATGAACTTTGTGGTCATTATAAATGGGCTTCTAATTTCCTCAAAGAATCTATAGGTCTTATACAGGGTTTTTCACTTTCACTACTTTTCTCTTGATTTTAATTGATTGATTAAGTAGAAGGATCAAGGAAGCTTGTTCTAGGGGCATTATTTATGGTTGCATGTTGTTTAGAAAATTATTTTAACTTATCTAATATTTTTATATGATGTTCTCTTGATTGGAGAATCCACTATCTTAGAATGGCACACCTTTCATCAATTATTATCCCACTTTGGTGAGGTTTCGGGCTTATTATTAGCAAGGGAAAGTTTGCCTTGATCTCATATAATCATGAGGATGAAAAAATGTTGGAGATCGCAAAAATATTTGAGGTATAGTAGATTCTAATGGAATGAGGGTTCAAATATCTTGGGTTTTCTTCTGAAATCAAATAAATATGAAATAAAGGATTGGAAATGGATAATAAAGAAATTTGAGAAAAAGTTGTCACTATAGTCTCACAAATGGCTACCATTGGGAGGGGGACATTCCTTGATTAAATAAATGATTCAAATAATTTCCATTTAGTTTATGCATCTATTGACAGTGATCAACCCACCAACATGTAAGGGGATCTCCTCGATAAGAAGTACCAATTAGACCTCATATCGTTTAGTGTGGGAGTCTCAACAATGGGTCGTACGGTAATTCCTTGACCATGATTTTGCACACAGGCAAGTAAGATGTCCCTATTGGTAGCAAGGGTGTCACAGCTGTAGTAAGTCAAGGGAGGTGAATGAGAGGTTCTAACACATTGAGGCTGAGGTGAGTGTGCCCCTTGGAAACCTGTGATAGCACACAGTTAGGAAGGGAACACGCTAACAAAGATACATCACAACATGGAAGGCAAGTTAGCAAGAAATCCAAAGTGATGGTTAAACCTAAAGCACATTTCAAAAAGATTCATACGTACATACAAAAATAGCTATGCATGCATGCGTAAGCAAACCAATACATATATCATTTAGAGTAAACCAGATAGCATATAATACAATACAACATATGCATGAAACATGTTGGATCTTGTTATATTAAGAAGTGTAAGTTCTAGACATACAATACATCCATGTCCAACCACTAGTTCCGATAGTAGAACGTTACAGCCACAACCTCTTGCTCCTCCAAAGAGATATACTAGCTTTGCATAGTGGAGAAGCAAAGGCCCATTACAATACTATCCAAGCTCTCTCCAAGATAGTTTTATCGGAAGCTTGGCTGACCAAAAGCCTTTACAATGAGTTATGAGGTTCTACTTATAGCAAAACTGTGGGGTGACCCTTGACATTTCCCTTTGTGACAGTTCATCTACCCTCATGACTCTTCATCTACTTTATGGTTGTTACATCCAACTATCGACACTTGAACTTCCACTTGACAAGACGTTACATTACAATGAAAATGTGTCGATGTGAGACAAAATGGCTTGAGCAAGCCATGCAAGACATCGCTGACACTCGTTCAATTATGGTGAGACCAACTCTTTGGAATTCTTGTGATGGTGAAGGTGGTGAGCTGATGCCAAGCTTGGTCATCCGTGATGGTGTGCATGTGCTCCATGGTGACATCTTGTTGAAGTGAACTCTTGCCTTCGTTGAATCTGGGTGCATTGGTGTGGCTCCTCCATCCAACTCGTTTGTTGAAATGCGCATGGTCTTCTTGGGTGCAGTCAAACGGGAAACATACTAATGCATAGTGTTTGTGTTGATCTTCTCGTGTGTGCTAGTGGTCATGCGCATCAACTGTCAACTACATGTTCAGCTCCAGTTGGACTTGCTTCTTGTCTTTGCTTCGATGAGTGTGCTTAATGGGTGGGATCACATACATGTGCACAATGACATGCATGTTGTTGAATTCCCTTCCATGTGATCAACAACACTACTCACCATGTCTGCTATGTGCCAACTGTTGGGATGGATCTTTAACTTCTATGGGCCCAGTTTCATCGATGAGTGCATGTTTCACCCATTGTTGTACATATTCTTCCTTGAGTTGCTTCTTGAGCACATGCAATTCCTTTTCTATTCTATTCTCTACCTTTGCATGATCTTCATGTCACGTCATCACCTCATAGCCTAAGCCTCCAAAGTTTCTTTCACCACAAGTGGATTTTCTTGAGCTTCCAACTTTGTTCTGCCTTTGTGTTGTCAAAAACCTTCCTCTTGCATTTGTTGTATCAGGTATACTTCCCTCAGTTGTTGTTCATGATGTTGCTCGATGTGATGTTGCTACCATAATATCTTGATGTCCTTGTCTATGAACAACTTGATGTCTTCATGGGTAGGCAAGTGCATAGACACTTGATCGACTGCATCCCAAGTGTGCTCTGAATGGTTCTTTGACTCTGCTCTCTTGGAGACCATTGTACCTATACTGCTGAGAGGAAGATGAACACCTACGATACCTAGAGACATGGAAACACTCATGGCAAGAAATACATCAGTTGAAAACCAAAATGAACTTGAGAACTGACTTGCAACATACTTGTGTGATTGATCATGAAGGTTGCACAATTTCCTCTACGAGGTCGGGAGACTGACTTCCAAGACTATGTAAGGCATAGTTTGGGCTTCTAGGAGGCTGACTGACTACTGGAACTATGCAATGCATAGTCCAGTCTAGCTGCTAACTACTAGAATTGCACAATGCACATTCTCAGCTGGAAATGGTTGTAGGCTCGGTGCCTACATTGTGCAATTTTCTAGGCTAGCAGTCACTCTCCCTCAGAACTGCATAATGCAATACTCAAGGACAGTTATTGGGTAGAAATGAACATTTCTTAAGGGGAAGACAAAGCCTTCCCTCTTAGGATTGCGCAATGTTGTCTTGGTCAGGTAGAGTCCAGGCCAAGGTTGCCTAGACTTGTCGATGGGAAAATGAAAGCGAATGTGAATGTGAATGCATGGCGATACTGAGTGTAAGCATAAGTGAATGATCATGCATGAAAAAAGTGAATGAAAGATTCAAAAAATGATACAACATTCATGTGAGTGAGGTAAGTCATCGAATAAATGACCGTTCGTGAAAATAGTTTCATGCATGCGACAACAGTGAGATGTTAATGAAAAATGAAACAGTTCTAGTACAAGCTAGTATGTATCGAAATGATATCAAACGCTCACTAAAATCAAGCAGACAACATTCATATGAAGTGAAACACAAAAAGCACTAGAAATGTAACACAAGACATGGAAATCAGGCTTACCCAAAAATAGCTGAGTTGAATGTGCTGACAGCTCCTAGATGCAATGTGGGATGTCAGAGTTGCAAGGTTGAGGTTAGGAAAGAGCTTTGTAATGTCTGGTTCATGAGTTTTGATAAAATCGAAGATGTGATGTGCATGCAACAAATCTAGGAAGAGTGAAACTAGGTCGAAGGCTTTCAAGATTATCCTTGCATGCAACCTCCAACTACTAAAAGTAGATCCCTGAATCAAGGAATGCCTTTCGATGCTACCTTGGGAGAAGTAGCCCATGCATGCAAATTGGTTTTTCTCGGTCCTGGATGGAACCAATCAACTCAACTGCATATGCAAGAGGCTACTCAACTGCTGGGAGAAAATGCACATTTCTGGAAGGGAGCTGAGATGGCTGCCCAAGAGATTTGTGCAATTTCTGAGCAGAGTAGCTGACTACTATTAAGGATTGTGCAATTCCTGGGCTGAGAAGCCCTATTGGGAGGAATCTCATAATTTTCTGGATGAAGCCTAACTGGTAGAATTGAGCAATTCTAGAGCCCAGCAAGTTGCCATACAAAATTGCATAACTTCTGGAGGGAAGGTTGGTTGCTCTCTAGAATTGTGCAATTTCTTGAGGCAGTTTCTCAACCTAAAGTTGGACCAAGTCCAGAGAAAAAACCTATGAGGGGGATGCAACAAGCTTTGATGGAAAGGTTGTCATTCTATAAGAAAATCACTAAAGCTTGTGTACTTGACAAGACAGACATGCTGTTGTGAAAGTTTGGTAGGGAGGCTCCAAAACGAAGCTAAGGCAAAATTTTGGAGGATGGTTGTAGCCACTGCAACACTTGGTGACACATTGGTAGAATTACAACTCTCTGAATGGGCCTTGTTTGTGAAAAGAAAGTATAACAAATCCGGAAGTATTGCTTAATTCTCAATTCGTCTTGGTTTCCACACTTGCTTGATTGTAAGATGTAGCATCTTCCAAGCTCTTGGTCGATTGACAAACATTCCAAGCCAAGTAAACACAGTTTTTTTTATTTGGGTTGAGGGGTATATTGGTGCACAAGAAGTATAGTCCTTAGAGCCTTAGTTTCATCTTTGGTGTTGCTCTGCTGCTAGCAGGCCTAGACAGGACCTCGTCAGAGTCACGCAGCAACAAAAGCATCGCTTTGCTACCAACTAGCTTGGTCAATACCCTGACAGAGTTACTTACATCACCTCTCTTTGTAGGAATCCTTTCTCTTCTTTTGCCTTATTAATTTTCATTTTTTTTCATAACTTTGCATAACACTTATTCATTTCAGAGGCAGAAGAGGGATCCCGACTTATTAAGAGAAGAAGAGGTTGTTCCTTCAAATAATTAATTTATGTATACCTATGATGTGCTTGTTAAGGTTTTTCCCCACACCTTACTCTACTTGATTGAGTTGACAAGGATTAACCCAAAAACAACTAGCTAGAGTAGGTGATACTAATTAGCATGCAAGAGTTGTGTTATCACGAAGTTTCACTTCGAACAGTACATATTTTCCATTGATGTATCATGGATTGAAGACAACAACTTCTTACATAAGAGAGAGGACAATAGATAAGCAAATTTTGATACTTTTACAAGTCCTCTTGTACTTTACCCAGCTTGTTTCAAGAATCATACATGGTTTCATGCAAAAGTAACCTACAAACAAAAAAATCAAACAAACCACAAAGCAAAGCAGAAGTAGAAGCAAAAGCGAAAACAAAGTGAGTAAGCAAACAACAAAGCAGACAAACACACCAACAAAGCAAGTAAGCAAACAATCATGTAAGAAAACAGACTAAAAGTAAACACTACCCCTACTCCTAAGCTAGCGGTGCATGTGCCATCTCACGTGAAGCGACATTTCCAATGCACCCACTAGTGCATGGCTTACCCATGTTGGTGAAGGTATGGTTCGCAAACAAGACAGTTGTGTAAACCAGCAAACAAGAAAGATGTAATAGTGAAGATAAACACACTCTTGAGTTTAAAAGCATCCACAAAACAAAAATGAGTGAAAGTGCATGACATGCACTCTGTGCACTGAACATGGTGTTGTGCTACACTACGTGAAGATGTCAAGTGTATGCATTCTCTTGACTGTGACAAACAAGAAAACTTGAGAAAGTTAGACCACTTACATTGTGCATGTGTGCTTGCTCTGTAAGATTCCTCTAATTCATGAGCGATGGATCATGTAGTTCGAGTGGAGGAAGCAAAATATGTGTATTTTATTGATCTTCAATGCAAGGCAAAGAGTGATGAAGAGCCTTGAGTATTTCAACAATTTCCTGACTAGAAGTGAAACCAACCTCAGAACAGCGAGGGCCTAACATAACCATCATCTCGGGCTGAAGTGCCTTGACAACCTATGGGGTTTCGACTTCGTTGACAGATATATCATCATCGACCAATGTCTTGGACAAATTAACAATGGTTGAATCAACATCATGATCGGATGAGGAAGTAGATAGATCACGAAAACCAAGATCAAAAAATTCAGGAGGTTTTTCGGAATCCTCATGATTTGATGAATGAGGTAAAGGGGTAGATGAGAAGCAAAGATGTTCACCCTCTTTGTTTTCAAAAATGACAAATGACAGATCAGAAAGATTTTTGGAGGAATATGTGTCCTCTCTGCAACATAATGATAGATTGACATCCGACGTGTCCTATGAATGATCAGAAGTAGAAACATTCAGAAATGATTTTTCACAGGGGAAATCAATAGTGATAGAATCGCAAGGGATGTCAGGATAAAGCGAATGAGGTGTGGCTAGAAGGGAGTCATCCTTCACCGTGGGTTCTTATTTAAATTCTCATACACACTCATCATGAATGATGGCACAAGTTGGCTGCACAACACCAACTTCATCTACAACGTTATCCTCATTCACAGCAGGTTAGGAACCTGGAATGGAAGAGAAAAAGATAGTACAATCTGGAGGATCAACAGAACGTGGGGGCGGAAGTTGAGGGAATGAATCCATGTGACAACCAACAAGCTTGCAAGCCAAATTTGTGCATATATCAAGAGCAAGTGCGGTGGGAGGATGTGACAATTTAACAAATGTGTGTGCATGTTCTCCCACATCACTCTGTCATGGTGGATATGTTTCATGAGGTGAAGGTGGACAATCACTTATGATAGCAACTGTGCATGCCTGTGATTGCACGGCTCCATCATCGAAGTCTGCTAAGCGGGGTTCAGATATGTGAAGAAGATACTCAAATCTTCCATCGAGAAATACCCAATAAATGTCATCTTCAGGGAATCAATATGCAAGATTACAAAAGCGTGTGTAAAACTGATCAACGGATTCATCGAGTGCTTTTCATAATTTTAGAATTTCTTTGTTGAGTGCTTTACGGTCAAAGTGATTGAAAGCATGGTCTATCTCTACAACCATGAGCAAGAGAATGAATATATTTTTTGAGCAGTGTGGCACATCAATGCATTGGGTGCCCTCGAAGCATGTAGATGAACAACATGCAACTCATGTATTCTTCAAAGAATCCATGTCTTTCACATGAGCCTACAACACCGACCGCGTGCCTAACCAAGGCTATGTTGCCTCCACCATCATATGTTTTATGAGACAAGTTATCCAAGAGCGTTTCTGAGATAATGAAGTCATTTCCATAAGACATGCACTTCGAAAGAGCAACTTGGTAGTTTATCATGATAGATATGTAGAGATTCAAAATAGATGTGAGGACTCAGCTTGTCATCCGGCCCTCCTTCTAGCGCCAAAAATGTTGAGGGTGTTGGACCCACCAACATGTAAGAGGATCTCTTATCTGGACTTAAATAGGAACATAACAAAATACAGAGATAACCATATACACAAAGATGCAGCGGAAATAATACTTCATTTCATTAATGGAAAATACTGAAATATGCTTACAAACAGAGTTGAAAATAAACCAGCGAGGGCGATGGTAGCTTATCTCTGAGAAGAGATGTGGCGGCTACATGCCTCTGAACAGTGTTACAATGAGGCTCGAAGGCCTATTTATTGTTGAGAAACAATGGAAAACCCTTCACATCCCAAAACCTAACCCTAGAAGGTGAAACGCCAAATTGTGGGCCCCGTTTGGGTAAATTGGTACATCAATTTCCCGGGGTCATAACTTTGGCATACGATCTCCATTTGACGCGTACAATAGCATGTTAGAAAGATATATCTAAGCACTACTACTTTGGGAAGGGCAACATTGGCCCATGGACCCATGTTCCCCCCATATTTCCCAAAAAACGTTGTTTAGGGCCTCAAAATGGCTTCGGAAGTTCAGGACCCGAAAAAACAACTAAAAATAGTAAATTGTGCTACAATTACGGAACTGAAAAACTGAAAGAGACAGTTGTGGGGATCCAAATGGGATAGGTGGGTGGCCACCAACGTCCAACTAGATCATTCCTCCCCGCTTAGGAAGCAATGGTCGCCATTGCGTTGAGTTCCTCCATTTGTTGAACTTGTCTTGCAATCTCTAATGTGTCCAATAATGGTGGGAAGCATGGTTGACGATGGTCCACATTGAACACTTGGTGCAGGCGAAGGAATGAAGGAATGATGTGCTCCAAAGCATTTTTTTCCGTAGCCTTGTTACTGGTGTAAGGACCATGTCGAAGTGGTCTGAGTTTCTGATGGGTTCTGGTAAGGCGTTCTCTCTGCAGATGTCACCAAACTTTGTAACCCACCTGAAACTTGTGTGGTACCCCTATGGGTGAGGAGAAGTTTTTCTTGTGTTTTGTCATGATTGTATCCCTCTATTGTTGTTGCTGCGTGGAGGAACCCTTCGTGGGGGTCATGGATGTAGCAACGATCTTCCCCTTACTTTGGGAGTGAACCAGACAGAAAATAAGTTTCCTAGTCTATGAGATGAGCTTGCTACCTTTCTTAGCAGTGATCAAAGAGGTGGCGGTAGGTGGAGCTACCTCTGGTATCCTGTATAATGAATTATCCAAAGAAATAATGACAGCGCGAGGCCTTGACTCATACACAGCATGTCGCCTCCACAAGCATGGCTAGCCTAATAGAACATCACAAACATCCAAAGGTGTAACATCACACAATACCTTGTCTATGAAGGGCTTGATGTTGTAGGGAAGGCGGAACTGCTGGCTAACTTTGAGATCTCGTCCTTCATGAAGCCACCCGATACTATACGGTTGTAGGTGTGGTGTAGTCGGTAGGCACAACCGCTTTACGACCTATGCTGAAATGAGGTTCTTTTGGCTACCACTGTCAACAATGAATTGCAGTGGTGAACCCTTCACCCACATCTGTGAGTGGAAAATATGCTCCCCTTCCTCTGGATTTTCAGGCTCATTTTTCTAGATCTTGGCGGTGGTAACAGTGGCACTGGGATCCGCATCAATGATTTGCTTCCCTTTGCCATTCCCCTTGTCGGGTTTTGGCTCAGGGTCGGAACATGCATCTGATTCGGAAGCCTTCAACTCGGCCACCACTCATTTCTTGGTCCAACACTCACTTGTGTTATGAGTGTGAATCTTGTGGAACTCGCACCACTTTCCTGTGTCCTTCTTCAGCTTTGTGGTGTTGCTCTTTTCTTGCAGCTTCAACGGGTTATCTTGGGTCACCCCGCCTTGGCTTTGTCCTTTGGTCTTTGGATTTGCAGATCCAAAGTCTCGCTTCTTCTGTTTGAACATTTGCTCGATTTTGACAGTGTATCGGTACATCGTTCTGAGTGAGGAGATGTTCAAGAACTCCATCTCTTCCTGAATGTATCTGTGTAGGCAGCCATGGTATTTGAGTACCAGATGTAGCTCAGAATCTTTGATACCCAACTGTGTGCGAAGGGTACGAAAAATGTTTGTGAACTCTAGCACATCTTGGTCACGTCCCTGATGCAGTGTGGTCCATTTGATGTATTTGTCCTCATAGCTTTTGACAGGGTAGTACTGCTCCTTGATGGCATCCCGGAATGAATTCCAAGTGGGTGCGGTTGAAAATAGTGAGCCGGTATTTTCATCCTTCTGTTCGCAGTAGGTTTCCCACCAGTCCTTGACATGGGGGGCTACTTTGAGAAGAGCGAAAACAATCATTTCCCAACTCAAAAATTCATGAACAAAAAATTACCCTTCTAGCATATTTAACCATTTATCTACGGCATCTGCATCTATTTGACCCTCGAAGATGGGGATTTCAAAATTAACTTTACCTTAAAGGGTGTGGCATTTCCAAAGTAGCTTCTGGAAGCCGATGCATCGCTTCTGGGTAGTCGCTGAAGGATCTGCGCAAAGCTATCCATCATCGTGTTCCTTTACCACTCGAGGGTTTCTTCGAGCAAGATTTTGATAGGATCTCCTGCCCCCTCATCTTTCTTCTCATCCGCCATGGGAGGCCATCGGGATTTGCGAGGCTGGACTTGCAAAGGTTCGACCAGTTCAAGCCCTAACTCCTTATATCCTGACCCCGTTGGGGACATGCAAAGAAAAACAGAGAAAAAGTAGACTGCTCTGATATCACTGATCCGGACTTAAACAGGAATGCAAAAAAATATAGAGATAACCATATACACAAAGATGCAGCAGAAATAATACTTCATTTCATTAATGGAAAATACTAAAATATGCTTACAAACAGAGTTGAAAATAAACTAGCTAGGGCGATGGTAGCTTATCTCTGAGAAGAGATGTGGCGGCTACATGCCTATGAACTGTGTTACAATGAGGCTCGAAGGCCTATTTATTGTTGAGAAACAATGGAAAACCCTTCACATCCCAAAACCTAACCCTAGAGATGAAACTCCAAATTGTGGGCCCTGTTTGGGTAAATTGGTAGATCAATTTCCCAGGGTCGTAACTTTGGCATACGATATTCGTTTGACGCGTACAATAGCTTGTTAGAAAGATATATCCAAGTGCTACCACTTTGGGAAGGGAAACATCGGTCCATGGACCCATGTTGCCTCCATATTTCCCAAAAAAACGTCGTTTAGGGCCTCAAAACGGCTATGGAAGTTCAGGACCTGAAAAAACTGCTTAAAATAGTAAATGGTGCTACAATTACGGAAACTGAAAAACTGAAAGAAACAGTTGCGGGGGTCCAAATGGGATAGGTGGGTGGCCAACAACATCCACCTGGATCAATCTCCCCAGCAAGAAGTCCCAATTAGACCTTAGACCATTTCGTGTAGGAGTCCTAGCAGTGGGTCGTACAGTAATACCTTGACCATGATTTCGCACAGAGGCAAGTAAGATGTCCTTGTTGGTAGCAAGGTTATGACAACTACAATAAGTCAAGGAAGGTGTATGAGAGGTTCTAACACACTGAGGGCGAGGTGAGTGCACCCCTTGCAAACCTGTGATAGCACGGAGTTAAGAAGGGAACACACGAGCAAAGATACATCACAACATGAAGCAATCCAAAGTGATGTTTAAACCAACAATATATTTCAAAAATATTCATACATACATACACAAATAACTATAAATGCATGCATAAGAAAACCAATAGATATATCATTTAGAGTAAATTGGATAGCATAGAATACAATACAACATATGCATGAAACATATTGGCTCTTGTTATATTAATAAGTGTAAGTTCCAGTCATACAATACATCCATGTCCAACCACTAGTTTTGATAGCTCAACATTACAACCACAACCGCCTACTCCTCCAAAGAGATGTACTAGCCCTGTGTAGTGGAGAAGCGAAGGCTCATTACAATATTGTCCAAGCTCTCTCCAAGATAGTCTTATCGAAAGCTTGGCTGACCAAAAGCCTTTACAATGAGTTATGAGGTTCTATTTATAGAAAAGGGTGGGGTGACCCTTGACATTTCCGTTTGTGATAGTTCATCTACCCTCATGACTCTTCATCTACTTTATGGATGTTACATCCAACTATCGACACTTGAACTTCCACTTTACAAGACGTTACAGTACAATGCAAATGTGCCCACGTGATACAAAATGGCTTAAGCAAGGCATGAAAGATAACACTAACACTCGGTCCATTATGGTGAGACCAACTCTTTGGCATGCTTATGATGGTGAAGGTGGTGAGCTGATGCCAAGCTTGGTCATCTGTGATTGTGTGCATGTGCTCCACAGTGACATCTTGTTGAAGTGAACTCTTGCCCTTGTTGCATCCAAGTGCATTGGTGTGGCTCCTACATCCAACTCATCTACTAAAATGCACATGGTCTTATTGGGTGCAGTTGAATTGGCAGCACACTAATGCATAGTGTCTGTGTCGATCTTCCAGTGTGTGCTAGTGGTCATGTGCATCAACTGTCAACTACATGTTCATCTCCAGTTCAACTTGATTCTTGTCTTTGCCTCGGTGAGTGTGCTGAATGGGTGGGATCACATGTGTGCACACGATGACATGCATGCTGCTGAATTCCCTTGCATGTGATCAACAACACTACTCACCATGTCTGCTTCGTTCTAGCTGCTAGGATGGATATTTAACTTATATGGGTGCAGTTTCATGTATGAATGCATGTTGCACCTCCTTTTGTACATTTTCTTCCTTGAGTTGTTGCTTAAGCGCATGCAACCTCTTCTCTGTTTCATTCTCTACCTTCATGTGATCTTCATGTCGTGCTATCACCTCATAGCCTGCGTCTCCAAATTTTCTTTCACCACAAGTGGATATGCTTAAGCTTGCAACTTTGTTCTGCCTTTGTGTTGTGAACAACCTTCCTCTTGCATTCGTTGTATCCGATATGCTGCCCTCATATGTTGTTCATGATTCTGCTCGTTGTGATGTTGTTGTTGTCATATCTTGATGTCCTTGTCTATGAATAACTTGATGTCTTTGTCGGTAAGCAAGTCCATAGACACTTGATTGACTGCATCGCCAAGTGTGCTTCGAATGGTGTCTTCGACTCTACTCTCTTGTAAACCATTATACATTTACTGCTAAGATGCCGATGAAAACCTGTAATACCCAAATACATGGGAACACTCATGGCAAGCAATCCATCAGTCGAAAATGAAAATGAACTTGAGAACTTGCATGCAACATCCCTGTGTGAGTGATCATGAAGGTTGCACAATTTCTATTGGGAGGTCAGGAGATTGACTGTCAATACTGTGCAAGGCACAGTCTAGGTTATTGGGAGGCTGACTAACTACTGGAACTGCACAATGCATAGTCCAATCTAGCTGCTAACCGTTGGAATTGTGCAATGCACAATATCAGCTGGCAATGGTTGTAGGCTTGGTGATTACATTGCACAATTTTCTAGACCAGTAGTCACTATCCCTTAGAATTGCACAATGTAAGACTGAAGGATAGCCACTGGGAAGAAATGTGCATTTCCTGAGAGGAAGATAGAGCCTTCCCTCTCAATATTACGCAATGTTGTCTTGGTGAGGCAGAGTCTGGGCCAAGGCTGCCGAGACTCGCTGACGGGCAACTGAAAGCGAATGTGAATGTGAATGCATGGTGATATTGAGTGTAATCATAACTGAATGATCGTGCATGAAAATAATGAATGAAAGATTTAGAAAATGAAACAACCTGCATGTGGGTGAGGTGAGTCATCGAATCGGCGGTCATTCGTGAAAATAGTTTCATGCCTGTGACAACAGTGATATGTTAACGAAAATTGAAATAGTGCTAGTACAAGCTAGTATGTATTGAAATGACATCAAGCACTCACTAAAATCAAGCAAACAGCATTCATATGAAGTGAAACACAAAAAGCGCCATAAATGTAACACAAGACATGGAAAGTGGGCTTACCCAAAAACAGTTTAGTTGAATGTGCCGATGGCTCCTAGATGCGATGTGAGATGTCAAAGTTGCAAGGTTGATGTTAGGAATGATCTCTACAACGTTCAGTTCATGATTTTCGATAAAATCGAAGATGTGACGCACCTGCCACAAATCTATGAAGAGAGACACTTGGTGGGAGGCTTTTAAGATAATCCTTGCATGCAACCTCCAGTTGTTAAAATTATATCCTTGAATCAAAGGATGCCTTTGCAAGCTGCCTTGGGAGAAGCAGTCCATGCATGCAAATCGGTTTTTCTCAGTCACAGAGGGAACCAGTCAACTCAACCGCACATGCAAGAGGTTACTCAAATGCTATGAGAAAATGCACATTTCTGGAAGGGAGTTGGGTTGGCTGCCCATGAGATTTGCGCAATTTCTAGGTAGAGTAGCTAACTTCTACCCAGGATTGTGCAATTCCTGGGCTGAGTAGCCCTGTTGGGAGAAATTGCGCAATTTTCTGGATGAAGCCTAACTAGCATAATTGTGCAATTCTGGAGCCCAACAGGCTGCCAAACAGAATTGCGTAATTTTTGGAGGGAAGGATGGTTTCCCTCTAGAATTGCACAATTTCTTGAGGGAATTGCTCAGCCTGCAGTTGGACCAAGTCCAGAGAAACAACCTGTGAGGGGGATGCAACAAGCTTTGATGGACAAGTTTTCATTCTGAAAGAAAATCATTGAAGCTTGTGTACTTGACAAGACAAGACATGTTGCTGTGAAAGGTTGGTAGGGAGGCTCCAAAAAGAAGCTAAGGAAAAATTTTGGAGGATGGTTGTAGCCACTACAACAACATCTATACAAGCTTCTTAAAGAGATTATCAAAAATATTAATTATATTTTTCTAAATTTCTTTGGGCTAGTCTAGGTAGTACATGAGAAATTCACTTATTTAGCCTTGTGTAACTAACAAGATAGGTGGCCACAGGTGGATGGGACATCAAAGATATATAAGGTTTTAATATGACACTTCTTGTTAAGAATATATGAAGGTAATTGAGAAGAGAAGACATTTGGAAACAGATCATTAAAGAACACATATTTCATTATTTTGGAAGTAGTGAGTGGATCTAGAATTTCGAACTTTAAGTAGATTAAGTTTTCTCAAAATGAGGAATTAGAAAGTCACTTAGTTCACTAATTTTAATGTATATATTCACCATTTTTTATGAAAAATTATCATGATAAACTTTATAAAACAAATTTATATAAACTTGCAAAAGCAATTCTTTCACATCTTAATCTTGGATTCCTTACATTAGCTATTTTAATATTTTTTATGGTTTGTATTAAAAACTAAGTTTGTTAAGGTTATTTTATAAAAATAATGTTGTGTATGTTACTATTATTAACCCATTTAATTATAATCCGATATAGTAAATATCATGTATGTGTTAACTTACGATTATTACTAAGACAAGGTTGGCACAATTTAAAAGTCTATCATCTTTGCAACACTAGTAAAATGGTTGAAGAATAAAAAAGTCTCATAGATCATCTAGTTTATACTCATATTTGATTTAAATTTCAAAATATTTGTGACACTACCAACCTTCTTGATCTTTTAACTAAACAAAATTTTGACGATCTTGAAACACTTCTTTTAATTCTTTTTTATCATTACAATAAAATTCGAAATAATTTAAATAATATCTTTTTGCCTTCTTAGATACCATATTTGGTCTTAGTGGATGATAATCATCATTATCACCATCATCACTACATATTACTGTAGGAATTTTGCATCATTTTAGAGTTGAGGAGATGATATTTTTTTAGGATCAAATTAAATGTTGAATGAGAGCAATAGCATAATTTACTTTTATTTAATATTTGTACTTTTGTGTTAAAAACTAAGTTGATTGAGGCTTACTTAATGAATAATATATTAATATGAAAGATATATATTAAGTGTAAAGTTATTTAATGACAAATGATCATAGTAATTTGCCAATATATACTAGCATAGATCCATCTTAAGTACAAATGTAGGGATCAAATTTCTACACGTGCAAACATTTTTAGAGTGCAAACTACAATGTGTTATTTTCATTGTTGAAATTATATTTTTGAATACTAAATAGAGTATATATAAGACCAAATGAAAGTTTTAACCATAAAAAACTTATTTTTTTTCTATATAGAGATATATATGAAGTTGATATCGACATAAATTAGTTAACATAGATCTTCAAATAGTTTATTTGAATCCCTTGCTGAAATATTTTTGAAAAGTATAAGATTTAAACATCTAATTCACGCATTTTTTTTGCTTTTAATTACTTTACAACATATTCATTTTTTTTCTATTTAGAACATCATTTTTATTTTAAAGGGGCACAAATGGATAGACAAACTTACACATCCCCTCATACTAGGTTGTAGAATGAGCCTCTCTACTCAATTACTAATCATTTTAATGATCAAAATCAATCATGAATTAGAATAGTAACAATACTAATCATTTTAATGAACAAAATCAATCATGAATTAGAATAGTAACAAAGTAGTACAATTTGATTATTTTCAAATACAAGTGGAAAGAGAGAAAATTGACTAAACTATTTATTACAAATGTTTAGTTTTTATTCCTATAGTGTTTAAGGATATTATATTGAAAAAAACATATTAACATTCATCTAAAACTTAGATTTCGTATATTATTTCTATTATCATTAATATTTATATTTATGTATTAAATTTGACTCATGAATAATAGATTTTCTACAAAAAATCCTACCTATAGAGCTATTTAACAATATATTAATATTGTTTTTCTTACTATTATTGACCATTTTAAATTGACGCTAACTACTTTTTCTACGTTGAGTACAAATTTAAATACTAGTAAAATGTTGGCACCACTTCAAAATCTATAAGAGGAAATATTTTATAAGTCTAGTTGTGTTGCTCAATGATCAAAATAACTTTTTTATAAATTAGAGTGCAACAAAATAGCAAATTTGATTCATATCAATTATAATAAGGAATATTAAGGAAAACTCACATCAAAGATTATTACAAGTGTCTATCATTTATTCATTAAGTGTTTAAATGGTTTATATTAAATAGAATACTAATTAGCTACTCCACTATTGTTTTAATAGACCAAGTTTAGAGGATGTTTTTAAGTGCATTATTGAATTTGATCATGCATATTTGATATGGTGATAGGTCATGTTGGTCAAATAAAGCTTTGAAAACTCAAATATTTTATTGCACTGTCATGTAATTTACATCAACACATTATTACATTGAAATACTAAATAATATAAAACTCCTCCAAAAATAATATGAAAAGAATATTTTATATATAACAAATATTGAAAAGTGTGTCTAAATTTATATTAATAGATCCTTCAAAAAAGAAAATTACAATCATGAATCATATAACCTAATCTTAAGATATTCGCTCAAGTAGATCAAGAATGACTTCTACACCATATTTATTTATCTTGGTCTTCTTGCAATGTCCTTTCTTTGGCATTCATTCCCACACTATGGTATTAAATGGAATAAAGCCAAGTTCTGTTACATCAGGAGTTGGTACCCAATATTGCTCTAAAAAATTTCAATTGTATTTCCCTAACATGGGCTTCCACTAGTCAACCTTTACATGAATATTCTCACTTTCATTATCCCTAAAGATATCTGAGATGGATTTTTCCATCTAAATCATCTCTCCTGCATCCTCATTTCCTGATCCAACTATAAACATCTTTCCTTTCTCAACATCAATCATCAGATTGAATGTTGGCTTTGACTTGTTACATTTGGGTCCAACATATTTCATCTATCACATTATCAAAACCTCCATCCATAATACTTGACATTAAATGAAGTGCATTACGATCAACATCAACAATGTGCCTTGTCTTGGGGCAGAAATCCTTAGAATATTAATCACTTCCATGTATTATTCTGTGATCATTATAGATTCCATCTAATGTATCAAGAACTCTTTCCCAATAGACTATTTTATTTTTCTATTCATCTGTAGCAATTGGTGAATCTCCATTCCCAATGGTGTCTTTCAACATTTTTATGTATGATGTTATCCCTTCATTTAGTTATTTTAAATAGACCTCATTCCTTTTAGAAGCTAAGAAATATGGCTTCCTTATGGGAATTATGGGTCGACCTTCATCATCTATATTCCATAGCTCAACTTGTTTTGACCACTCAATATCTCTAATGTATTCTTTGTACCTTAGTACTAGAACATCATTCAGTACAAGGAATTGGAATTATTAGACATTAAGATGTCTAACTATTGTATTTTTTCCCTCCTTGATGTATCCATTAAGGAAACTTTTGAATTCATAGACCTTGTCAATAAGTGTAGGTGGAAATACTATATTTTCTTCAATTATGCGATATGTATCCATCATTTCAGGTAAAGAATATATATATATATATATATATATATATATATATATATAAATATATATATATATATAATATATATATATATATATATATATATAATAATATATTATATATATATATATATATATATATATATATACTTTTTAGGTTGGAAGACATTCTTCTGTGGATTCCATTTATGTCTTCATGGGTGTGATCCAAAGGCAAGAACCCAATCTCAATAGTGATGAAGACACCAAGTGTAGTTAAAAGTGATAGAAACATGAAAAGATAACGATTCTTATTATCACTTGTTGCATTGTCCAACTGCCACAACAAATGTGGAGGAATAGGTTTAAAATCAAAATTTTGACTTTTTGATCTTCCATGAGATATAAAATCATCCTTGTACACATGACATTTTGAGTAAATAGAGGTGTCAAGTAATGCATTTGTAAGTGGTTTTCTTGAAATTCCACTCTCATAAAGTAGATCACCATACATATCAATTTGTGGGTCTTCAAGGTCCCTTAAGCACTTTGCAAGGTATGTAATAGTAAATTTTTATCCCATATGTACAAATTGTAGGGAGAAAGGACCAAAACCCCCTGTCTTATGCCCAGTGTTAGCATACCTGTTAGTGACAAACCTAAATTTTTTCCTACAATATATTTTGATTTGACACGTAGCCTTAGGATTAAAGTCTTTGTTTTATCCATTTTATCATGGATAATGCTCAAATACTCCTTTGGAAACCACTCTAACATAATTCTATGGGCATAGTAGTGATATCTTCCACACATAGCAATCTTGTTATGTTTGTTCAACCTACCTCATGCCTTTTCTTCCAACTCTTTTGTAGTTGTTGACTTCATCTGTGCTTTCAATACAATACATTCACTACATTTACTGAAGTTTGTGTTCTTTGGAAACACCACATATCGTAACTTAGTATTCTAGATCTTGCTCATTGTTGACAGTGATATTGATGGGTAATTGAGATTTCAAAGATCCTCATTGATCTCTTTTAACAAATAATTTTGTGTGTAAGTCAAAGGAAGCAATCTTAAAGGAGAATATGTTACATCTTCTTCAACTTGACATGTTTGGTTTGGTGAAAAATCTGAATTATCCAATACAATTATGTGAAATATTTATATCGCTGCCATGATATGTGCTCATGCTTTGCATGTGTTGGTGTTACAATGAATAACTTTGATTTCTCCATGTTGGAAATAATGTTAGTAGTTATAGAATGTTATTTGATGAATCTTATGTATCTTATACCATTCTTTCTTACAAATAATATTCCCATTAAATCTCATGTCCTTTACATTTCTAGCAATAGGTGGCAAGCCATGGCCATGGCTCTTTGACATGACTATGTTTGACATGAGTGAATTCAAGATAAATTACATTATACCATTTCTATTTATTTGTCTCATACCCCTTCTAGAATCCGCAATGACCTTCCTATCCACATGTTGGAGACAATATTTTTTACAACATACGTCTGCTACCAAAAGTCAAATTTCTTTCTCTTCATCTATTTTTTTTTACATTTTGCAATTTTTTTTATATCCATAAGTCGTTTAATCCTTTTATATGACCTTATTACATGAATATAAATTTATTTTATATCTTTTTAATTACAAAGATACCCATCTGATTTGTTTAAGGGATTTGTGTCCTCTATAACATTCCATATCACCATTTCCTTGGGTGGCTCCTTGAAATTTTCTTGACCCTTAATATCACGCATTTGTTATCCACCAACTTATTTATCAGCCATCTAACCAAATAGTGTATATACTTATCCAAAATTCTCCATATTTCACAATTTACATCTATCTCTTCCAAAAAAACACCAAATTCCATTTCATCCAGTGTTTCACCCTCAACAATGTCATCCTCGCGGCCATTAACTAGCATTCCTTTGGAAATGCACATGATTATTCCCATGCATTCATGTGTAAGAGAAACCTTTGTACATATGAATCTAACCCTATACTGGGGAATATTTATGGCATGATCATGATAGTGAGGTTCGAAAACTAATTATGGCCAAACCTCATAAGATTCCAATGTACCCCCTCGTGTATGCTCAAGTCCTATTGGATGTGGTAGAAGAGCATCAAGTTTTAACACCTTCTCAGTTTTAACTACTACGCATCCTTTCTTTGCTAATTTTCCATGCACTTTATGCCTAAGCTCTGTATTGAATATGGAGCCTCACCCACCTTCACTCCATGTTGCAAAAGATCTACCTTGTCTCCAATAGAGAATGTAGAATAAACACTTGCACCTATAAACGAATGTAAATAAGGTTAGTATTTACTCAAAAATACATTTATTATACTATCAATAATATTTATCACATGCTTCAATATTTTTATTTACCTATATGTTGTGTCTCAAATCCATGATCTTCCGTGGATGTATGTCCCCTTCATTAACATCCTCAATTAAACATGGTTGAGTGACATCAATTATCAAAATTGTAGCATAACCTGCATTAACCCTTTCTCTGACATAATAAGTTTCAGACTTTGCAAATTTGACCCTTCCTAGCCTAATGACTTGATCATTAATAAGGATATCAACGTAGTCCCCTTTTTCCAAAATTATATTTTCCTTTGTAGCTTGTACCTATTTTGTAACAACAATTAAATCGTAATTTGTAATTAAAAGGTTGAACCATGTAAAGTACAATTTTATATTTTTGCAAAAACACAACTTACAAAAAGGTAATATACATGCAATAATTGAATGAGTATCATAGTCATATTGTATGTAATGAAACATTCTTCCCCACCATCTAGTGCCTACTACCAAAAATTACTTTACATCGAATTATGCAAAAAATATATATGAATACCATGGAATTAGAGATGTAATAATATAATGACAAATATCAACTCATATCAACCCACCAAGTTCCTATTTAACTTCAAAAATGATACTTGTAGTCTTTATGCATGTGTATGAATAATGATCATAAAAAATTTGTAGATGTTGAAGAACCAAAACATCGCCCTTTGGAAAATCTAAGAAATTCCAAGATCGATGCTACATAAGATTTCTAAAATATCCATGAGAAGGAGAAATTATATTTATACTTCACTTAGTGAGGATGTTTGATTTTTTAACTTTATAATCGAAAGCCAAACTAGAGGTTTTCTTCCAAATAAAAGTTTTGGTATTGTAAATACTAGATAATTCTCATTTTTATTCTAAAAGGAAAGAAATTCCATTGGAAGCAAAATATAGTATACTTAAATAACACATTTATTCATAAACTTCAAAATTATACAAATATCGAATTATTCTCCATGGATCAAATAATTATGATTGGATTATTTTTTTTGCGCCAAAAGGAAATCTATACCATTATCTTTGCTTCCAACCCAAGCAAAAATGTAGTGCCAACAACAACATATATTTATATACACTTATTTTTCACTATCATTGATCTTCATAAATTGTTTGAAATTCAATAAAAGGGCACATCAAAATCTATAACCCTAACCATTGTGATTATTGAGATAATGTCACCCCTAGAGCATTGGTTGCATAAATGTAATGGTGTCTAGAAGAACGCTAGTAATCACTAGGTATCCTTCTTGCATAATCACAAATGCACTGCCAAGAACAATATCAGAGCACTAACCTTTGTGAGGGTGAAATCTTGATAGTTTTTTATTTTGGCACAAGAACAAAGAAATCTAGTGCATTCTATAATTCCTTCTAACACAAATACAAGCACATTTCCAACAATAATGTTGCACTGCGAAAAAAAATTAATGTGTGAAATATTTACTTCTATCACAAAAACAAACACATTTTCAACAATAACATTGTGAGATGAAGGAAATTTAACACATTCTAACCTTCCTTCTAGCATAACGAAAAAAAATATTTATAATAACAACATTGCATTATGAAGGAAAGATGATGTGTGCTAGATTTCCTTCTATCACAAGTAGAAGCCCATTTCGAACAAAAACATCGCACCTCAAATGAAAGTTAATGATAAATATCATTCCTTCTAATAAAAACATAAGAATATTTCTAGAAGCAACACAACATGGTCAAATAAATCTAGCACATGCTAGATTTCCTTCTAGCACAAACACAAGCACATTGCCAATAACAATATTCTAAGGCAAACGAAATCTGCCACATGCTAAATTTCCTTCTAAGTAAATAAACGCACATTACTCACAAAAACATTGCAAAGTAAAAGAAATCTTACAAATTCTAGAGTTTCTTCTAACACAAACACAATCACAAGGCCAAAAACAACATTGTAGGGTGGAAGATATCTAGCATACACTTGATTTACTTCTAGCACAAACACAAGCACAATGCCAACAATAACATTGTAGGGCAAATGAAATCCAACACATGATAGATTTCCTTCTAGCAAAAACACAAGTACATTTCCAACAATATTTCATTGAAAAAGAAATCCAATGTAGGTTATATTTAATTCTAGCACAAATACAAGCACATTTCCAACAACAATATTGCATTGCGAAAGAAATCTATTGCATACTAGATTTTATTCTAGTACAAACACAAGCACGTTGCTAACACCAACATTTCATTGCAAAATAAATTTAGTGCATGCTATAATTCCTTCCACCATACATAAACATATTGCCAACATCAATATTGTAGGGTAAAGGAAATCTATCTCATGCTAGATTTCTTCTATCACAAACATAAGCATATTTCCATTAACAATATTGCAAGGTGAATTATATCTAACATGTTATTTGTATTTATATTTCAAACACAAACATGTCATCAATAACAACATTGCGAGGTGAATGAAATCTAACACATGCTAGATTTCCTTCACTCACAAACACAAGCACATAACAATATTGTAGGGTGAAATAAACATACCGCATATTAGATTTACTTCTAGCCAAAAAAAGCATATTGTCAAAAACACAATTGCAAGAAAAAATAAATCTGGTGTGTGGTAGATTTTCTTCTAGCACAAACAAAATCACATAACATTGTAGGGCTAAAGAATCTAGCACATGCTAGATTTTGTTATAGCATGAACACAAACATATTACCAATAATATTCTAGGGCAAAAGAAATCTAGCACATGCTAGATTTCCTTTTAGCACAATCACAAGCACATTGCAAATAACATAATTGTAAGGTGAAGGAAATATTATGCATACTAGATTTCCTTCTAGCACAAACAATTGAATTTCCAACAACAACATTGCAATGCGAAAGAAATCTAGTGCACACTAGATTTCCTTCTAATGCATATACAATTACATTGTTAATAAACTCATAGAAGGGTGAAATAAATCTAATTTATGCTATATTTCCTTCTAGCACAAATACAAACACATTATAACATTTATAGATAAAAGAAATCTAACATATGGTAGATTTACTTCTAGCACAAACAAAATATATGACCTTTTTCTTCTTGATATGTCCTTTTATCTTAAGAGTTTGAGGAGTGGTACTTCCTGCCAATGCATTACAAGATTTGGTCAGTTTCATTTCTTCTTTCTCTAGGGTTGGTTCCTGGTGTATATCTTCTTCTTTTGACATTTCTCATTTCTTTTCTTCCTCCTCCTCACAATCTATGTTAAATAATTTCTTCACGACACACTTATGACCTTTAGTGCATTTGCTATCACAATTGTAACAAGGCCCTTTTGCTCTTTTTTCTTCCAATTGTTGTGGTGTCAACCTCATAGGTTGTGGAAGGCTAGGGGAACCAATACTTCCATCTTTATAGTTGTGATCAGTGATAGGCTTCCTCGTTTCCATAATTTTCCTTTCAATTTTTCTTGCCAACCTGAATGCCTTCTCCAATGAATCAGGTTCCCAAAGGCAAACCTCATGTTAGATGTTATCTTTTAAACTCCCTATGAATAGATCAATTCTATGCTCTTTTGGAATATATTTTACCCTTATATTTGTTTTTTGGAATTCCTCAATGTGCTCCACTATTGAACCCTTTTGTTTGATATTTATCAATTGGCTAAAGAAGGTGCCTCTTTTTGTATCCTCATAAAGTGCTATCGTTTCCTCAATAAAAAATAACCAAGTGATAATTTGTTTACGATAGCAAAGCCATCGATACCATACAAACTGATTGGTTTCTAAATATAAAGTTGAAATGCATACCTTTGTGTGTTCAGCACATTATGGAGATCAAAATATTGCTCCATCTATAGTATCCATGTTATGGGGTCCTTGTCATCAAAATTCCTCATATCAATCTTTGGAACATGGTGGTTCTTCAATCCAAAATTAGATTCTATGGAATCATGATTAACATTTCTTTTGTTCTCATCATGAGTTTCCTCTGCTACCTTTTGTTCCATTAGGAAGCATTTCTTGAAGCAGCTTTGCCGAACCTCCTCTCAAGCCTTCCATGTATTTCTTCAAATCTTCAATGTTTACTTATAAACCATCCATCTTATATTCCTCGCCATCAATCTTAGCTTCCACACCATTCATCTTAACTTCCATGCCTTTCTTTAACCATTCATCTTAGCTTATATTACTTTTTGTGAGATTGAAATTTGTTGCACTTGGTCTCGTAATTTTGATATATCATGTTGCATTTCTTCGTTTTCTTCATGAGTCATGGTAGAGATTTTAGGTTGCTTACTAGGTGTTTTCATTTTATTTGTTTGGGGCATCAATTAATGATAATTAATCTTCACTATTCCCTTTGAATTACTTCAAACTAATTTTTCGAACCAAACTTGTGCAAAATTTTAAAAAGACTACACACAACTTTTCACTTTGTAGGAGCTCGATATTGAATGTATTGTATCTCTGTAATTTTGGATCTCCAAGGTCTGAAATTTCATCTTATGGTAGCCCTCTGAGTCATATTTTCAACCCCATAAGTTTGATCAAGATTGGATTCTCCAAGAAAGAGTTATTCCAAATATCCCACGATGGTCTAATTATATATTGGTTACGTATATCGAAATTGTACGAAGTGTCATGTGTAATTGTTTCGACCTTCAGACCTAGAAATGATACAAATAAAACTATAGTCCATCCTATCTTTGTAATGTTTTATGAAATTGCAATATGATGCTCAAAGAGAAAGTTATGACTATTTCCTCGGGTCACCTATTTGAGATATAATTCGGGAGCCTGCAAAAAACCTAACTTCCTTGGATCATATCTCCAAAAATATAGCAAGACAAGACTTGAAACTTGGACACGAGGTTCACCAAGATTTTGGATCAAATGGGTTTTAATTTAAGCTTATGAAACTTCATAAAAACAAAGTTATAGAGAATCCAAAGCTCTGATTCCAAATGTTATGCAACCAACTCACAAAATAGAAGAAAATATAGATCAACAACTTCAAAATAAGCCTCTTCGAGGGGGGGCACCTCCTTTACGTTAAACAAATGAACAATTCTTCAATGATACAAATGACAAGACCTCCTTTATATATATAGGAGTCTAAGGGGTCCCAACACAATCAAAGCTTACATAACAATAATATTGTAGGGGCACAACAATAACAATAAGGGGTTATACTAGTAGTATAGGGACCTAAAATATATGACATCAAGTAGAAGTATTTATAGTAAAGAAAATCCAATTTCTATTTCATGTTCATAAAATAAACGACAGGTCAAAACACAAGGAAATAATCAAAGAATCGTATGATAAATAATAATTGTTCATATCTATCACTAGTTACAAGAAACAATGTTCATATATACCACTATTGACTAAAGAATCAAAAACCAGAACAATGAAAACCTTATAAAGTAATTTATTAACAGAGGACATTGATTATGGCCAAGCTAGGAAAGCTTGAGTTCATAAAAACATTTTAGGAATGAAGCTCTCAGTTCAACAAAAAATTATTAACAAAATTACTATTACAAAAGTACCTTAAAATGAAATGGGGAATTTGAATGGATTTTGTAACAATATAGGAGAAATATTTCAAAGCCGAAATATTGGACTAAATATACATAGCTAAACACAAGTTTCCATACCAACTACCGAGAAGAGAAACCATTATATGGCTTAAATGTTAACCCTAGCAAAACATTAAATGAATTTTTTTGACAAAATATAACCAAGTGAAGCAAACCACAACTTAATTCGCAGGTAAACTATATTAAATAAAAATGGTATAACATATATTTTTTCTAGGCTAAAGGTCATAATATGAAACATCCAGAATTCACTCTTCACAGTCAATCTTGAAGTAACCCTAAGGGTCTTTGTATCTATCACAGCTTAATTATTTAAAGACTTGGCTCTCATTTACATTATAAAGAAGTCGTGAGCCAAACCTTGTAAGAAATAAAAATGGTAACTATGGTTCACAACTGGACCATATTTTGAAATGAAAGTCACTCCAAACCTGTAAATATAGGATAATCAAAGTAAATATCGGAACTTGGTGAAATCGGGGAGTAAGAACATCAAAGAACTTTGAATCGAGTTCAAGACCAAACCTGGAGAGGGAAACATCAAACCAAACAAGAATAAGTTCTAGTGTTAAAATTAAATAATACTACAAGGACAAGATCTATGCATAACCAATATAGACCCATCTTAAATACTAATCAAATTTATTCACGTGCAATTTTTTTTATGAGCAGACATTATTTAAATTTTTAGTATAGTTATTCAATTTTTTAAAATTTTTAGATTTTTAGATTTTTATTTTGGCCAACATGAAAAAAATTTCAATTTGATGATGAACGGACACCCTTACACATCACATTTGATTGTAGAATGAACCTCTCAATTTCAAAAACTGAAGAAATTTACGTGCTAAAAATCCTGATTGAATCCTCATTTCCAAGATTGGTACAACAATAGAATTTGGGGTAAATAGAGGAATGGTCACATACCCCCTGGGCCTAATTTGATGATTTCCTACTAGGCTCCCATTCCATAAATTTTCTTCGATTAAAGTTAGATTCAATTGTTGTCACAAGTATAATTATTCCATCATTACATGAACAAATGTTATTCATGCAGCTATACTCATATTCTTCAACATTTAGCAACATCAAAGTAATGAATTGTACCCCCTCAGAACAATACTACAACTCTTTCTATGCTTTACTGGATTCATGATGTGGAATTTTACATTCAATTACAAGACTTACATTTCAAATCAACCCTTAAGCATAAATTACAACTTGGAGAACATAATCAATCATGGCATGCAACCAATAAGATTCTTTGATGACTCAACACAACATTAATGAAATGTTATCCTAATTTTACTATAACTAGCATGGCCATGAACCATGATCATAGTCCTATTGGCATAGTCGAAGTATTACTAACATATAATTTATGCAATATGATTAAATGGTTAAACGAGCCTCGATGGATGCAACTCCCATGATTCCTACTGCATAGCACAAATAACCTGAACCATAGGTTATACCATTTCAAGCCTTAAAACACAATTATTCTACATACATTGTTGTTTCATGTATAAATATTCACCACCTTAAAATAAAAGATCTCCTATAAGTTTATAGAGGTGCTAAGTTTAATTGCGATTCAATTTAGATTCAGTAGTTATCTTAGGTATCCATATACAATCATCTCATAAATAAATCTAGTATAGACAATTCTGCTAAGGCATAGTGGTCACATGCAAATTCCACCATTTGTAACATGTTCCATACAACTCCTTGATCGAAGTATTAATACTACCTACTATGCTCCCATTACTAAATCTACACTTTGATGTAATAGGGATTACATGCATAAGAATTTAATCATCAAGATAACACATACAACTATACACATGTGATAAGAAATTCAACAACATAAAAAGTAAGGAGTAAACATATAGTACATCCCATGAGAGTGGTTCAAAAAAGAGCAATTGGAAGAAGGTCACTTGGAGAATTGAGCACTGCCACCCAACCTAGAACTATCTTCTACCAGTTCACCACCGAGCCGAGAGTTCTTTCCATGGATCAATTGCCTCTTGTTGATCTTTGCAATGGGTATTTAATACCATATTTCATGATATGGTTTCCATTAGCGGTGTCTTGATTTTATGGATTTGCCTAGGCTTTTACCAAAAAAGATCGTATTTCTCTCCCATGAGGTTTTTCCTCATAAAATCTTATGTTTCTCTCCTGTAAGGCTTTTATGTTAACTTAGCATCCTTTTACAACTAGGAAAGATAATGTATATTTATCTCCCAATCCATTAAACTTTATCTAGAATTTTATCTAAAAGTTTTATCGTGAAAGAATTAACCCTTCCCATTCACCAATGGGATTTGTCAACAATCTCAACTCTTAGTGTCTCACTTTTCTAAGTGATTAATTATTTTATTTATTTCATAATGCATTTACTTTTCTTGTTACACATCAGACCTATCTTTTCTTAACTTAGGTTAGTGATGTATGGTTACCCCCGCACTTACCCACAATATGCATAAATATGCATAAACACATATGTCCCAAGTATTTAACTCACAAAGAAGTCAAATATTCCATCTCTAATGGTTACGACCTTCCTCTATCAGTTCCTTTATATCAGAACTCAATCACCCCGCTCAAACCTCCTATCGGGACTATTTATCTCCTCATAACCTTCATTAATCCTTTTATTAAAGCCTTCCATTAATTCTTCCCTATCAGGACTTAAAACTCCTCCTTAACCCTTATTAATCCATCAACCACATATATATAACTTTTTCCTTCGTTAACTTTGGTTAATATAGGTTCCTCGCATAAATTCTCCCACCGGCGTTATTTTCCTTATAAACCATTTACAAAGGAAAACATGCGCAAATCATACCTTTTTCCACTTTGGTACGGACTTTGCACCCTTCCCGAGGATTGCCTTTATCGCAATCGGCTATCGGCTCCTCCGCGGGTCATACATACATGCAACCCTTATAACTATTGCAATACAAAGGAATAACGGGAAAACTCGCTCTGGCGCACATAACTAGATTTCAAATCTTATAGACCCACCACTATAAACTCCATCGGGTCCATATATTCTGCTTTCCTTCAGCACATATTCCTCCTGAACTCCGATCTCTGACTCAATCTCTGCTGTTCATTTCATTTTCCGATCCAATGGCTATTAGTGCATCACTAATTAGCCTATCAGTGTTCCATCGCACTAACCCTTGACTACTTCGATATGCGATTAGCGATTAGATCTAGGCCATTGATCTAAAATCTTGATCTGAAAGTCCAAGATCCATCGCATTATCACAATCGCTCTCCTCTATGGTCGGACCCCTTCCACTTCAAATGTTATGCTTCTTAACCTGCAAAGCAATACCGAACAGAGAATATGCGAGAAAAATACCCAGAACACAGAATATGCGAAGAAAAAATACCCAGAACACAAAATAGCAATGATTTTATTACTCAGAGAGAAATGTTCACAGGCCTCTTCGAGGGGGCAACCTCCAATAGAGCAGAGCTCGATTACAAACAAGACACGATGCTCCTCGCAGGGAGTCTCTATCCTTTATATATGACTCATACATGCAATACCACAGGTCAATATCGTGGGTTTTATTAATACCATCTATCTAATACTACTACCCATTTACCCTTTATTTAATACTACCGCCCATTTGCAACTAACTGTGGTCCCTTCATTAATTGCGGGTTAACCACTTACAAATATTAATATGGGCTTTATTGACTCTTGACTATGACGTGATCCCATGACATGAATAAAGGGGTTAGGGTGGGACCCTAACATCAAAGCACTAATCTGATCAGTCCTCTGGACCCGATAAGGTTATAGGCCAACTTTTATAAGTTTTCGAGTTCGGATTTCAAATCAGACTATGTTTTGCACTGATTCCTAGTGTAGGTTGGAATTTTCACTTGCGGGACTTAAACTATGTAATAAACACCGTCGCTGTGATATTTTGTTTTTCTCCTCAGTGACATCATCTGAACCATTGATCTTTGAAATCCAACGGTTGCTGAGCACTGACACTTTACTGCTTCGCTCCTCCTTTTTACTTAGTTTTTATGCTAAGTCTTCAATTCTTCTGTGGTTTTGCTCTTCTTCAAATGTTTTGGCCTTTCTGTTGTTTTATTACACGATTCCTCCTAAGCCTGGCTTTAATCCCTCTAATGGATTCAACGACCCATTATGGTCCTCCGAATCGCTCTTCTCTTGCGTAGTTCTTCAGAACTCCGCCTTCTACTTTCCACTACTCAACTTCCTTTAAGTTGACCTCCTCAACAAATTCTTACTTCGCAACTTCTCTCCAAAGCTACACTCTGTCTCTTCACTTGGACTCAATGAACTCTGCTTGCAACCCTATTATAGAACCTATGAATTCATAAGAAATCCATTCATGAAATACTTGTTTCACGCACACTGACACAGTCAATAATAAACCTATGTATATATATAAGTATAAAAAATGATTACATTCGAGACTTCTCTGTCTCACACAGGGTTTTTCTTCAATATCGTGGCCTCCTCCTCCTTTTGCACGTAGGCTTACATATATGCTAGGAAGTTCTATTCAACTCATCCTGGTTCGACTCCTAAATCTATTGAACTGACTCCTAAATCCTCTGTCCACTTCAACTTCAATTAATTCCTAAAAGCCCTACTTAGTTCCTTGAATCATGGAACTATTCTAAGAGTCCTATTTGACTTTTGACTCTTGTCATTTATTCACCACTTAGGTTCTCCTTTAATTCGAGAATATTTACTATTTCCTCTCATTATCCAACTAATTCCTCTTATATGCTCAAAAGCCTAATATTACATTAATTTATCACTTAGGAATCCAACTTCCTAAAAATACATGACCCCCTATGTCTACTTAATTACAATGATTTTCTCTTGAGTGAATGCTCTTGTATCAGACTCCCAAACTAGAAAATATTCATGATTTCCTGATCATGTGTCTTCTGGTCTTTGTCTTCCTAGATCCCATACTTTTTGTTGTAAATACCCAAATGTCTTGTTCCTTTGTTGTTGTTGCACTTCTGTTGTCTTCTGCACCATCTTCTTCTTCTTGTCAATCAAGTTCAAACCATGATTGATCATGCTTCCTTCTACTACCATCTTCCTCCATTTGGACTGCTTCATCATCAGTTGCCACATCTCTTCAATCTTTGTCTCCAGTACATCTTTGGACTCGTCCATATTCTACTTCTTACTTCCTCCTCTTTCTCTTCACTTCAGGTTGTTGCTGCTATCCAATAGTTCTTCAATCTACTGTTCTTCTTCTTATTCTGTTATTCTTGCTATGCTGACTTCTATGTTGACTCTTATGCTGATTGCCTCCCTATCATCCTTACCCTCTTTCATGATTGAATCATGACTGTCCAGCACGCTCTCCAACAATTTAACATCATTGTTCCATGGATTGAATTCTTCCACCGAGTCTTCTTCTTTCACCTTTATTTGATTGTTTACTTGTGCCAAATGTCCTCCAGCAATTGCAACAAAACCTGCACTCACAAAACACTTGTTAAAATAAAAAACACAAGGCTTTTGTGCCTTATCTTCCTTTGGCAACAATTCAGCTTGTTGCAATGTTTCTTTCTCCTCTATCAGCACGTCAGTATGTTGATTTGAACTCTCAAAAGAATTCATGAGACTGTCCATTAGTCTCTCTTCCATACCATCTGTCATAATGGTGTCTTCCTGCTCTCCTCCACTGTAGTGAACTCCTTCCTTTGCAATGTCAATCTGCTAAATTTTCATTAGCATATCCTTTTTCTCATGATTGTCATTCATGAAAATGGTTTTGTCTTCCGTTTTCAGCAATCTCTCTTAAACATATATTCTCTGTTTTTCTAACTCCCTTCCTTGAAAGTCTAATTTTCTATATAACTCAATAATTTCAATCGGAGTAGATTTTGGAAATTTCACACAATTCTCCATACCTTCCTTTGTTACTGATAAATCATCAGATGTCTTTTCTCCCTTTTCTAAGTCTCTTTCATTGTCTTCTCCCCTCTTAATATCCTTCAGTAGATGTCCCTCTTTTTCCTTGACTATCTCAACAGCTTCCATGGTTATTTCCATTGTGCCTATCATCATGGTGGATTGATGATCCTTTACTATGTTTTCAACTAACATAGTCTCCTCTTCAAGTTTTCCTTCAGTCTCTTGTTGTTTATCTTCCCTAAGAGATATCCTTGTCTCACCATCTGCATTAACATTCTCCTGCATTTGTCTTGCATCCACAGACAAGCTATCAATTTTAAAAACATAAGACCCTATGGTCCCACTTGATGTTTCAGCCATCATATCTCCTCGTTGTTCTAAATCCTTCATATGATTAAGAAATTATTCGATGGTCTCCTCTTCAATCTCCTCAAGCCCTTCACTCGGTTGCTTGATATCTTTCCCCAATTGCATATGAGACCTATCTATCTCATCTTCTTCCAAAATAGATTTTGTATTCTACTTATCTTCTTTCTCCTTTATGACAATATCAACAAATTTTGCTTCTTTATATGTTTCACCTGCAAACATGCACAACTTTTTAGATTTAAAACCATGTGACCCTTTGGCCTCTCTTGAAGTTTCAATCTTCAAGTCTCCATCTTCCCTTTCTCCCAGAATTTCTCACTATTCTGGTTCACAAATGTACTCTTCCATTTCCAACTCAACTTCCTTGAGTTTTCCCCTTAACCACTTTACTTGCTTGTGTTGTAGCCTTCTCTACATCTTATGCCACTTCACTAGCTTCTTCCTCAAAACCCAACCTAGTCTCTGGCTTTCCTCAAGTATTCTCCTTAATGCATCTAGTTGTTCTTTTAACTCTGCAATCTCTTTGTCAATTTCCTCTTGACTCATCCTCTTGCCATCTGCTTTGGCATTCTTCTTCTCATATCCTCTGTTGTGGCTTCTCTCTGAACCTCTGTTATGACTATCAGTAGTCATCTTCTTCTCCTCTTTCTTCATGAGCTCCTCACTTATCTAAACAAGCCTCTACAACAGCTAGTCCTCCTCACTACAATCTTACCTCACTAAGATCTCCTCAATTAGTCTTTTGGTAAGCATGGGTCCTCTATCTGGAACCTCCTCCCAAGCAACACCTTTGCTCCTTCTAGGCTTCTACAATCTCTCACTCTCTCTTGAGAACACTTCAGTTGTCCTCTCTGTCCAATCTCTTGTTGGATTCTTCATGTTCACTGCAACTTCTCCTTTAGGGTGTTTTCCTTACTCTGTCTTCAAGAACACGTCTAGTTCTCCTCTCACAGCTTCTCTTGCTGTCACCTATGCATTAGTATAGAAACACACATTCTCAATTTAAAATAGAACATAACATATTACCTCACCTTCAAGATCTCAGCATGATCTTGTTTCACCATTCTACCTTTGCCTTGGATGGATTGTCCTCTGTTTCTTGCATCTTCAAGTTATGCTACACATCACCTCTCCATGCCTTCTTCTTTCCAATTAGAATTTGATCCTTCCTCTTTCCTGCATAAACACCTTAACACATATTCTATTCGCAATTCTTTCTCATAGAATTTCTTTGTTCTGTTTTAACCAATTGTTTCAACTTCAATTCTTCTCTGATACCACTATGATGCAGGGTTACCCCTGCACTTACCCACAGTATGCATAAATATCCATAAACACATTTGTCCCAGGTATTTAACTCATAAAGGAGTCAAATCTTCCATCTCTAATGGTTAAGGCCCTCCTCTATCAGTTCCTTTACATCGGAACTCAATCGCCTTGCTTAAACCTCCTATCGGGACTATTTACCTCCTCATAACCTTCATTAATCCTTTTATTAAAGCCTTCCATTAATTCTTCCCTATCGAGACTTAAAACTCCTCCTTAACCCTTATTAACCCATCAGCCACATATATATAACTTTTCCCTTCGTTAAACTGTTGTTAATATATGTTCCTCGAATAAATTCTCCCATTGGTGCTATTTTCCTTATAAACCATTTACAAAGGAAAACATACACAAATCATACATTTTTCCGCTTTGTTACAAACTCTGCACCCTTCCTAAGGATTGCCTTTATTACAATCGACTATCAGCTCCTCTGTGGGTCATATATACATGCAACCCTTATAACTATCACAATACAAAGGAATAACAGGAAAACCCGCTCCGACACACATAACCAAATTTCAAATCTTATAGACCTACCACTATAAACATCGTCGGGTCCATATCTTCTGCTTTCCTTTGGCACATATTCCTCTCAAACACCGATCTCTGACTCAATCTCCACCGTCCATTTCATTCGCCAATCCAACGGCTATCAACACATCACTAATCAGCCTATCATCATTCCATCACACTGACCCTTCACTGTTTCAATATGCGATTAGCGATTACATCTGAGCCATTGATTTGGACTCTCGATCTGACGATCCAGGATCCATTGCATTATTGCAATCGCTCTCCTCTATGGTTGGATCCCTTCCACTTCAAAGCATTGATCTGACCAGTCCTCCATATCTGATAAGGTTATAAGCCAACTTTTATAAGTTTTTAAGTCCAGATTTCAAATCCAACTGTGTTTTGTGCCGATTCCTAGTGTAAGTTGGAATTTTCACTTACGGGACTTAAACTCTCTAATAGACTCTGCCGATGCGATATTTCTCTTTTCTCCTAAGTGACATCGTCTGAACCGTTGATCTTCCAAATCCAACAGCTACTGAGAACTGACACTTTACTCCTTCGCTCCTTTTTACTTAGTTTTTATGCTAAGTCTTCAGTTCTTTTGTGGTTTTTCTCTTCTTCAAACGTTTCGGGCTTTCTGTTTTTTTACTGGCGATTCCTCTTGATCTTGGCTTTAATCCCTCTAATGGATTCAATGACCCATTATGGTCCTCCTAATCTCTCTTCTCTTGCGTAGTTCTTCATAACTCCACCTTCTACTTTCCACTGCTCAAATTCCTCTAAGTTGAACTCCACAACAAATTCTTGCTTCGCAACTTCTCTCCCAATCTACACTCTATCTCTTCACTTGGATTCAATGATCCCTTTATCATTCATCTGAATCATTATTATCCTCTACACGACCTTCAGAACTCTGCCTGCAACCCTGTTATAGAACCTACGAATTCATAAGAAATTCATTCATGAAATACTTGTTTCACGCACACTGACATAGTCAAGAATAAACCTTTGTATATATATGTAAACAAATGATTACATTCGAGACTTTCTATCTCACACAGGCTTGTTCTTCAATATTGTGCCCTCCTCCTCCTTCTACCTGTAGGCTTACATGTATGCCAGGAAGTTCTATTCAACTCATCCTGGTTCGACTCCTAAATCTATTGAACTAACTTCTAAATCCTTTGTCCACTTCTACTTCAATTAATTCCTAAAATCTCTCCTTAGTTCCTCGAATCATGGAACTGTTCTAAGAGTCCTATTTGACTTCTGACTCTTGTCATATATTCACCACTCAAGTTCTCCTTTAATTCGAGAGTATTTACCAATTCCTCTCATTATCTAATTAATTCCTATTATATGCTCAAAATCCTAATATTACATTAATTTATCACTTAGGAATCCAACTTCCTAAAAATGCATGACCCCCTATGTCTACTTAATTACAATGATTTTCTCTTGGGTGAATGCTCCTGCATCAGTTAGCAAAGTTTTACATACAAGGGAGGGGTGTTACACACTCCCCCCCTTAAATTTACATTGTCCTCAATGTATTTATGCATCTTACAATATTATTTCCTCGTCCACAAGTAGTCTTTAAATTCACAGGCTCCCATGGCCTTTTCATTTGATGAAAATCTTCTGATATATATCGGTTATAAGGAGCACATCTCCTTCCATTTCTACCTAAAACATTCGTTTCAATCAATTTTGTGAGAGATTCTAGATATAGAGACTCCACTATGTTTACCATAGTTAATATCATAATTTGACATACAATACTACTATTTGAGTAGCTACGACTTATATTTCCCACCATTTATTGTTTCTGAAGAGATGCATTTTCTTCCCTTGCATTCTTCCAAGCCTTTGTGTTCTTTTTGAAAATTTTCTTCCCACAGTTTCCCTGCATACAATAGGTCAACTAGCACATTTGCCAAATTAATATTTACAAAATATCATATCAGGGTAGATCACACATAACCATCCAAATCATATATATCGATCAATTATATATCACATGTAATCCTCATATATCACAATCATAATCACCTGCATGCAACACTGACACAAACCACTGATACTTATCCTTAGTTTCCAATACCAATCCTTAGTTTCCACCTTTGTCCTGCCTTTGTACACACTTTGGATTGGTTTCTTTATCAGGAAATCACCCAGTGTCTTCATGTGTGCCTACACATAGTGTGTATTACACAAACATCTATACATGTCATATATTTTCATGCAATACATGTATCCATACCTGTACCATATGTACTGCTTGGACACTGTACCATCTGTACAACTTGTAAACCATACCGATGTCCACAGCATCACCTGCATGACATATAGTTCATCCACATGTTTCCAACCATGTTAGTATTATGCCCAAAAAATCCTTCATTTATTTATATTAATTTTAGGTAATTTGATCAAACCATGCTCAGTTTATCAATGGGAGAATAAGGAATTTCATGGACATGTTCAACTTCTGCAGCCAGTGAAATTTTTTATGTCAAAGAGTTCAAGTTCTTTTATTTAGAAAATCATTTTCATGTTTCATGTGGTTGTAGTACAATGTCAGCAAAATAGTATCATAGAATTAATCATGCACACTACAACTTTAACATACCCATAACTTTGAGTTTTGGGACTAAATCTGTCACCTGTGCAAGGTTTTAACAGCAATGGAATATGGCTTTCGCTTAATCATAAAGAAAACTATTGACTATGATACTTAACTTTAACTTTAACTAAGAAAAATGATTGTTTGGCACCTAAAAGTACTCCATACTTAACTAATCATGTCATATACTCTTTTTACACCTCTTCCAACATCATTTTGGCCATGAATAATTTGGTGTAGGTATAAGCTCATTTCCCCTTCATGAGTTATAAATGAAAGTTACAATGTTTTCCATTCAACACCCTTTAAGTTTTTTACATATTATGTCTACCAGGGTGTGATCCTAGGGTATTTACATGTTAACACCTCATGTTAACATTAAGTCACCCCAAAAACAAAGAGATCAGTTATCGAAATTATTAAAATGAATTCCTGCATGATTTATGCAACAATTCTTATGTTGTCCTATTCAACTGAGACAACATTATCAATGCAATCTATTAGGTAAAATTCCCAATATTTATTGGTAGGGAATAGTGGTACAACATATGTATTTCAAGTGGTGTTATTGTGACTTAAGTGACTAGATTGCTAGATCCCCATATCCTTGCACAACAACCTCGATTACCAGTACCGCATAGCCATCCCTATGGTTGAATCATCCTAATGTTCTTTTTGGCATGATTTTTTATCCTTAGAACCTTCTTGATGCATGTTTTATATTATTACTAGCATAATATCCTTAGATGATCATAAGTTGTACTAATGTGAAAATATTTTGGGTTTATCAAAAAATTTCTTATTAATTCACACAATCATGCTTCAAATCTAATGTACCATTCTTGTTATTCATTAGGCTGCTCTGAATTTCTCTAATGCATCAAGAACCATCATGTCTAATCTAGAATTATACTTTACTCATCTACGTAGAAACCCACTAATTATTATTCCCTTATCACTTTCCTCAAAAAGTATAATTGTAAGATCTTCAATCATCCTAATATAATCACCTTTCTGAAAGGTTCTTCTTTGAGAGATATTAATGGAACCCCATGTATCTAGATGAATATGTCCATTAAGGTTGTGGAGTTTGAGGTTGCACATTTTAGTTCATACTATAAGTTTGAGTGAACTTTTGAGAATGTGCTCAGAAGCTTAATATTGTCTTTCTGCTATTAACCAGGAAGCACTAGGAGTTGCTTTTACACTCCCATTATGTATTTACACTAGAGGTACTTTTGTTATCAGTCCCCTTGACTTTCTTATGAAGGTCATACAATTATTAATGTATGATGTCCCCACATACAATAGGTTGTATTGCATGTGTTCCTACTCTTCACACTTTGACCCTAGCTCAGTGTAGGTCTGAACATAAAATTTGTGCTTCTTATTAGTTACAATTGCTTAGGTATGGTTTCACTCAAGAACCTGTAGTTCCAAACTATGCATATGTTACTTGTTAAGGTTAAGTTCCCTTCAATATCACTTTCCCCAACGGCAAGATTACATTCCAAAATGGATTGCATCATTACATATAGATGTACTAATCAAAAGATTGAATCGAAAGACAATTTGTACAATTACATAGTCTTATACTATGACTTGTCCTTCATGAGCTTAACAATATTTCATGGGATCCTTTACGAATAGATATCCTTACATAACACCTTAGAATTTATTCTAGGGTGGAACCCACTTAATTAACCATCAACTTCTGTTAATTTGGATAATGTCCGCGGTCTCTTACCTAATGAGGTATATAATTTCCTTTTATATACTTTTAGTTTTTATTTTTCCTCATGTTTTCCATGATCTATGGAAAGGAAACAATTGATATTTATTTTAGTAATTGTGATACGAATGGCATCTTTATGTTTCTGCACATGACTAGGCACAACAAGCTATAGTTACCAATGGATTAGCACCCCATTTTGTAGTCCCTAGATTTTCAAACTTGAAACTAAACATTCAGCAACACATGCATATGAGAATAATTAACTTTTACGCATTCAAGAGAATATTATGATGCAACCCATAACTTGTTATTTTCAAGCCCAATGGGGCATCAAGGGAAACACTTTAATCTTGTGACCTTGAATCTGTAGAACATTAATCAACAACGAAGGATATAAATATCTTTGACTTTTGTCATGTTGAATATGGATCAACATGAGTCAACAATTGGTATAGACTTGTTTCCATTAACAAACGAGATGTGTGACTCAAAAGCATAATTCAATCCAGAAAATCACCAAGACATTGGGTTTTGTAAAGGAAGTATTCCACAATAGTAGTCTTCATGCCCTCCCCCTCCCCATCTTGGTGCTTTCTATATATATATATATATATATATGAAATCAATGCATATTATACTTCATTCATGACCACAAGAAGATACAACATGACATTTTATAATGTGTGGAAAAATAAGAAACATGTGATTTTCCCCTACCAGCATATCCAAGACCCATGAAGAGACAACAATTATGCTTTCACACCCATGGCGAAAAAAATGAGATTCTTCAATGAAGGGCTAAATCTGATTTGTAAGTGGGTGATTTGACAAGCACGAAAGAGAATACAAGACACCATGAACCTAACAAGTTCCTTCACTATTTACTGCACATATTTTCCATGTGTCAACAATTTCCAATTGAAAGTTGTTAAATGAAGGATCAATGTTCTCCTAGAATAGGATTCTGCATTTTTCCTATAACTATACTTCTTTGGATAAATAAAATATGCAATATTTATGAATCAACGTGAAAGACAAATTTGTTCATTCCATGTTCCTTTTTAAGATGTAGACCATATTAACCATTTTCTCCAGCTCCGCAAAAAGGTTGGAGAAGGCACTCACTTATTCTTTCAACCGGGACATCTAGTAACTATGATCTGCATTGCAGCCAAGAGAATGTTGTAACAGTAACTTGTAGTGAACAAATTTTCAATCTCTTTCTATGATTGTTCTATGACTTTTTCTCTACCCTAATTTGGATAAAAAGTCATTTGTTTTATTTATAAAAATCCATAAAGATTTATTATTATCCTTAAGATCCTTATCATTATTTAATAGTATTACTACAACAGCTTCTTACCATCCTCTAGCACAACTCCATATAAATATTGGTCCAATATGCATCTCTAGATTACATATCTCAAGTTACAGTATTTTGGTAAGCTAGCCCTTTATCTGAACTTGAGATATGCATCTTCTAAATTTTGCAATTTCAAGGTACCAGAATGAATTAAGTTAGGTCTATCTTATTGTACATATGCAATGCATCCAATGAACTATCTATATGCAAGCACACACTCATACACGGTAAGTGTTGATGCATCAACAACATCCATGTTGGGTATTTTTTTGTTTGCAATGGGAAAATACCAAAACCACAAAAAATAAAACACAGAGGCAATGCTTTGTTTTCTTTACACCAGGATCTTTTTGCACAGAGAAGTCTTTTTAAAAAAAAATTACAGAGCACAGAGTATTCCACCACCATAAAATGATTTCTATTCATTAAACAAAAACACTTACATATTCATCCTCTTTTACTCAGAGGGATTCACCAAATATTCATCCTCTTTTACTGAGAGGGATTCACCAAAAACATTTTCACAAAACTTACTCTGCCTCCTATGAAATTTTACACCACTGTGTGTAAATATTTCATTTACATTCACTGCTGTGTGAAAACAAAATTACAGAGTTTTACACATTTACCTTTTTCACCTGTGTGAAACAATTCATGGATTTCAACAAAACCATCCACTGATTTTCTTCATTCATTTCTCTTCGTGCACTGCTGTGCAATCTTTACATTTCTTACATTACCAAGACAACATTTTTACTCTGCTGCTGCACTTTCTTTTACATTACAAACCAAAAACATTTATGCACTTCTGTGCGTTCCTCCCCTGCAATGCAAAATTAATCTGTGGTCTCCATTCGCTGCTGCGAATCCTTGGTTTTCTGCGGACCCTCTGTTTTTTTTACTTGCTACCGCGAACTGAGGTTTTCCTCCCGTGTGCAATATATGCCAAATTACTATGGAGTCAACGCTCCTACAAAAACGTATACCATACATTTTGAAAATAATAAAAAAACTTACATTAAATTTAAGCCCATACTTCCGTATGCCATAACTATTACAGGCGGTAAAAACATTTAAACACTTTACCAAAAACATGTCATAAAATTAACTTATAGTATGGGCCAAACTTTACTCCACACATTTAATTTAGTTTTACGAGACCCCGTGTACTTTCCTTGAAATTTGACGGTGGACAAACTTGGCTTTAATCGAACGGCGGAGGATGGATATCGGAACACCTTTCTCACTGTACTTTACACCACCGTGCAACTTTGGTAAATCAACGGCAGTAAATGCTGGAGCTCATCGGACGAGTGTAATCAATATCGGAAGGGGTGAGTTGACTGAGTGTTACCTTCCGAAAAGTGTCAGGTGATGATGTCATGCCTGTCCACATGTCAGCGTCGGAGCACCATCGTACGGAAACAGCTTTATGCCAAAAGCGGTGCGATATCTTCCTGGCGGTTTAGGTTTGCTACTGGGTGGTTTTGACTTGGTACGACGCGGTTTGAATGCTGGCCCACGCGCACAGCATTGAAATTATATATTTTCAACACTCCCCTTTAATTTCAACTGTTGGGCATTCGGTCATACCCAGACACTTCCTCAAAAACTCAAAGCTTTTCTTATCCAGTGGCTTTGTCAAGATGTCTGCAACCTGTTCTTGAGTCCTGCAATGTTCTAGGACAATTTCTCCATTGTTCACCAATTCTCTGATGTAGTGAAATCGTGTATCAATGTGTTTCGTTCTCTTATGAAACACTGAATTCTTTGACAATGCAATATCTGAGCTATTGTCGCAAAAGATCATTGTCGCTTTTGCCTGCTCTTGGCCTAAGCTCCTCAACATCCTTCTCATCCAAACTGCTTGACATGCTGCTATTGTAGCTGCCACATATTCAGCCTCTGCTGTAGACAATGCTACAATGGACTGCTTCTTAGAAGCCCATGAAATGGCTCCTGAACCCATATGGAAAACATAACCAGAAGTGCTTTTCCGATCATCAACACTTCCAGCCCAATCACTATCAGTGTATCCAACCAAATCTGAATGTTCTGAGACATTATATAAAATTCCAAACATTTTGGTACCTTTGACATACCTCAAAATTCTTTTTGCTGCCTGCCAATGTGCCTCCTTTGGCATCTCCATGAATCTGGAAATTAAACTAACAGCATACATAATATCAGGCCTAGTTGATGTTAAATACATAAGGCTGCCTACAATACTCTTGTACAAACTAGGATCAAAATCCTTGCTGCTGTCCTCTCTGCTGAGTTTTAATCCCATCACTGTGGGAGTGATCGCTGCCTTACATTCTTGCATATTAAATCTGCTCAATACTTGATTTACATATCTTGCCTGTGAGATAAAAATTCCTTTTTCATTTTGATCTACTTCTATGCCTAAGAAGTATCTCAAGAAACCCATGTCAGTCATTTCAAATTCCTCTTTCATGACTGATTTAAAATTCTTAATGAGCTGATCATCATTACCTGTGAAAATAACATCATCAACATATAAGACAACAATTAAAATTTTACCATCTTTTTCTTTGATGTAGACGGTGGGTTCTCCTTCACACTTGTCGAATTCATTATCCAATAGATATGAATCTATTCTGCTGTACCATGCTCTTGGCGCTTGCTTCAGCCCATAAAGAGCTTTCTTCAATTTGCACACTTTGTGCTCTTCACCTTTCTTCTCATAGCCTAGAGGCTGTTCAACATAAACCTCTTCCTTTAACACTCCATTTAGGAATGCTGACTTCACGTCCATTTGGTAGACTTTCCATTTGTTTTGTGCTGCTATGGACAGCACTGCTCTCACGGTTTCCATTCTTGCAACCGGTGCAAAAGTCTCCTCATAATCTCTCCCATACTGTTGCTTGTACCCTTTGACAACCAGTCTTGCCTTGTGCCTTTCTATCTTGCCTTCAGCATTTCTCTTGGTCTTGTAAACCCATTTCACTCCAATGACTTCTTTACCTTTTGGTAGCTCAACCAAATCCCATGTTTTGTTTCTTTCTATGGCATTCATCTCCTCATCCATAGCTTCTATCCATTTCTTATCTTTAATTGCTTCCTCGAAATGAATAGGATCATCAACATGATAAAACAAGGCAAACAAGGAATTCATTCCTTCATCATAAATATCACTTAGATTTTTAAACTTCTTACCTCTTTCATTTGGTGTGCAAGTGCTTGAAGACGCACTTGAATTTCCTCCTTGTGGTGTGCTTGGAGAAGCACTCTTATTTATCCTCAATGGTGTCCCTTGCTGTCCTTGTGTTGGCTGCTGTTTGGGGATGCATTTCAGCCACCTCCTCATCATCTTCATCATGAGACAAACAGTTTTTAACATTCACTGTTTTCTCTATGCTTCCATCCCAAGCTTCCTCTTCAATGAATTGAACATCTCTGCTGATGAAAAACTTCTTGGTAGATGGGATATACAACCTGTAGGCTTTGGATTCCTCACTGTATCCAATGAAAAGACATTTCTCCCCTTTGTTGTCCAACTTCCTCCTTAGCTGATCTGGAATGTGTGCATAGGCCACACATCCAAAAACTCTCATGTGGGTGACTCCTTGCTTTCTCCCACTCCATGCTTCTTCTTGCACTCTATTCATCACTGCTTTTGTAGGACACCTGTTCAGAATATATGCTGCACAATTTACAGCTTCAACCCAATAGTCATTTGGCAAATGCTTTGCCTTCAACATGCTTCTCGCCATATCCATGATGTTCCTGTTCTTCCTTTCAGCAACTCCATTTTGCTGTGGGGTGTACCTTGCTGTAAATTGTTTATGAATTCCATTTTCTCTGCAAAATCTTAGGAATTCCTTGGAGATATACTCTCCTCCTCTATCAGTTCTTAAGACTTTAATATGCAGCCCGCTTTGGTTCTCCACAAGTGCCTTGAAATTTTTGAATTTCTCAAACACTTCACTTTTGTTTTTAAGAAAGTAAATCCAAGTCTTTCTTGTAAAATCATCAATAAAAGTTAGGAAGTATTGATTACCTGCTAATGATGCAGCTTGCATCGGTCCACATAAATCTGAGTGGACAATCTCTAAGGGTGCCTTTGCCCTTATGCTTTTACCTGATGGAAAACTTTCTCTATGTTGTTTTCCCAATATGAAACCTTCACATAGGCTGTCCGGTTTCTCTATCAATGGTAATCCTTTCACCATTCCTTTTCTGCTTAGCAAGTTTAGAC
>APFE030478219.1:0-19773 GCA_000404065.3 Pinus taeda
TGTACAATTTGCTTAAATTTTTTGCATGTTATTAAACAGATGTGATCCAATCTTATTGCCCCTTATTCAGAGATATGTCTCTTGCAATGGGCATGAGCCAGAGCAACATCAGGTAATAACCATTTAAAACAACGGCTGGCTTGTTCTGAAACTGCTGCTTCTACGCTTCTTTTCTCCCTGTCTTGCTTATTCTCATTTTATGGCTTCCTTACAATAAGTTATACAACCGAAGTATTTGTTCTAACTGCACTTTGGTACTCTTGGATTGCTTTTCCTTTCTCCAATCCTGCATTTTCTGCATATTTTTATCATAAATTAGATCTGGTATCTGTGGACAGCAGCAAGGTTGTCCTTATTTGAACATATTCTTAAATGGTAACTCAAGAATATCTCTTACTCTTGGTTTAAACAATCAATTATCAGATGTCAATTCTGTGCATCAAAAGGTAACTTGAGTAAATCTAAAGTACCCTATTCATACCCTATTCATGGTTCCCTAAGGAAATTTTCAAGCCCTAACCTGAATTTTTGTAACAAATTACACATTGAATTTGGCATGTTGCAGAGAGCATTTGTATTATTGTTATGACAGACCCCTAAATTTTTGTAACAAATTACACATTGAATTTGGCATGTTGCAGAGAGCATTCGTATTGTTGTTGTGGCAGACCCCGGTAGGGACTACCGCCACGGCAGTGGCTCTCTTGTTTAAAATATGAATGGCTAACATTATGGAATGGGAAAGGAAATGAGGAAATTTTACAAAGTGTATTATTTGAAGGAAGCGATGCATATCTTGCATTACATGTCTTCGCATTCCATTCATCTATATCTTGATAAATATGCTTAAGTTTGGGATATATCCATTAATAAGAAAAAAATTATACAAGGCCAAAGGCTTCATACCCACATTAATTAAATTGGGTTTCTATTTAATGTGCATTTAAAAACCAAAATTATCATTATGTATGATATGTGTAGGAGTTTCTTAAACGTACACAATATGTTTCACAAAATATATGAATGAATTATGGTCTCTTAGACTACAATGATTATAGGGTACACTCAACACAATCAAGATGAGGAGGTTTTCGAATTACTTTAACACATGAAAAGCATGAGGGTGAAGCCTAATGAATGTATCTTTGCAAGTGCTTATATGGATTACACGGACATTAGATCTTGGTAGTGGGGTAGTCAAGTCCATCATGCTAGGATGCGCACAAGGGATATGAAAAAATATCTTAGAGAGTAGTGGTAAATTGCGCTTTTGTTATTGTTGGATATGCGCAACAAGAATGACATAAGGAGACCTTGAAACTATTTTTTTGATTATAAGAAGTAAGAATGAATCCAAACAAAATGACTTGTGCTAGGATTCTTAGAGAAATAAATAAAGTTGTAGCTATAGAAATGTAGAGACTATTTAAATTAGAATTGTTTGTCCTCTATGGGTAGCAAAATGATTCACCACAACCAAATATTTGATCTCCAAGTCCTACCACTAAGATGTAATTTCAATAAATAGATCATACATGCATGCATGAACTCCATAACAATAGGATTCTATTGTATAAAGATGATAACATTTCTTTTTTTGAACTATCATGATATGGAAAAAAATATTAACATTCTTTCTCTTTAGTTGTTGCAATATATAGAAAATGACCAATAATGACATGTATAACATATTATGAAAAGTTTCCCCATCTTTCAATTAAAAAAGTCAGAAACAAAATTAATTTCAAAATTGACAAATATTATTTTTATTTTTATTTTCATAAGAAATAACTTTACGCTCTTCTATGATGGGCTAGACAACTCTTGAAGAGCAACGACGACTTCAATTTTAAACCATGACTAAGATCAAATTAGCTTCATAATAATATATATGCAAAAGATTACTTTTGTCTAGTTTTTCCTAATAGGATAAGGTTTATGATAAACCAAGAAGGCCAAATCATTAGTATGATTTTAAGTCTGTGAAATACTCTGTGAGATTTTTATAAAAAAAAATAGAGTTTATTAGTATTAAAATTATAGTATAAATATTTGTGTTCTTATAATGTTTTCAAGATGAAAGTAGGGATATAAAAAATTAGGTATTTTGATGTTAATTGTTGGCTTGAGGGGGCCTGACCCAGGTTCGAAGTTAATTAGCCAAACAAATCCCTACACCATTGGCCCTTTCGGCATCAGCCTGCGGAGCGCGAGCTGAAATCTCACCCGAAGTAGCATGGGGGGATGCTGGAACCAAGTTTCCGCACCCTTGAGATGTCTGAGGTGTCGATTTAGTCAACTATGCCTACCTTCGCGCATTGTCTTGACCTTCAATAAATTCGCGATTGTTTATAATGACTTTTCACGCAGCCCTAACCAAGGGTTGAGATGCTTTTGTGTTGCTATGGCAGCGTCCTGTGCTTATTTCCCCAAATTACACCGCATATCTTACTTATTTTCTTAAAGATCTTAGTTAACTTTGCGCAAACAGATATTCTATCTTGCATTCACTTATTCAACACATTCATACATATTCGCACATCATATAAGCCTTAAAAGTGCAATGTATATTCAATGTAACAGATGCATAAATCAGGAAATAAATATGCAGAATGGATATGAAACTTCTCTTTATTAATGCTCCAATCTTTACAGACTCGACTCGCCCTACGCACTCAGCTAGAGGGGTCCGCGCACTCAGTTACGGACTACTAGGCCTCTGCGCACTCAGCTGCAGAGCCTTCTCCTACTCTACGACCCAAAACTAGACTTTACACTTCAGATACGACTCAACTCTTCATCCTTGTCATTATTCTTCCATGATCTATTCATCTCTTTAACTACTTAGAGCCTCGCTCTATTTATACAATTCCATGGTCCACGGACCATGGGTAGATCTCTACAGCCGACATTACATTACAAAATTGATGGTGGACAACCCTATGATTCTTTTACAAACTACGCGCTCCATGCCCACAAAATGCAGAGTATTTACATCGGGGTTACAACTTTTGACCAAAATCTGGGCTTTAAGCCCCAAAAATTCCCTTAGGGGATCCCATGCCCAACATTTTTTTTTACAGAAACGGTTATGGGATTTCATTATATTTTTGGCAAAAAGCCACAATTTAGATTATAGATAACGAAGCTGATTTTTTAGTGCCTCTCCAACAAGAGGGACATAACACATACGCTTATGAGTCGCCTTTTTTTACATATTATAATGTGATCTATTGTTGTTGCTTTCCCGAGCTTATGAATGCATACAAACTATTTCAATAAAATGTAGTAAAACATGGAAGATTAGGGGATTGGATCCCATGAGGTTTCTTTGTCTCTGAGAATAATCCCAGCAGATAACTGTGCTGCCTTGTTTGCCTCAATGTCTGCCTCTTTGTTGTTTACTCTCAGTACATGGAAGAATTTCAAATTCAGGGGCTTTGTCATGTTTTTGATCCTTGTAATCGTGTTTGCAAGACGCAGATCTCCTGGATTAGAATTGGTCGCCATTGCTTTGATGATGACCTGCGAATCGCCAAAGACATTTGCCTCCTTGTGGCCCAACTCTTTGAGTAGTTTGATCCCTTGAAGGAGGGCCATTGCTTCAGCTTGCATGCTTGAGGAGTGACCCATGTTAAGCTCCATTAATATGGAAACCAACTGCTTCCTACAATTATGGAAACCAACTGCAGTCTTTCCTTAATTTCTGGAAACCAACTGCAGTAATTTCCTTAAATTGAGGAAATCAACTACAGTTAATTAATTTTCTTGTTGGGAGCTTCTGAAGTGGTCCATTACTCCATCTGGAGTTCTCTACCTTGATCTGTGGAACACCTGACACATAGCCATCAGAAGCTTGATGGAAGCTTGGCTATAAATTCATCTGTTTGGTCCCCAAGCTAGCATCTTAATCCCTTCAGTTTTACACCATCAAGTGAGAGAGCAGAGCTTGGAAGTGCCTTCAGATTTTCTGCTTGCAGGAAGATTGTGTTACTATATTTTTAGCACTCCTGATTGTGTTACTATATTTTTAGCACTGCTGCTACAGCCGTCTTGGATGGTTGCTTACTTCCTCAGATCTAAGGAGTGAGCTTGTATATGGTCTTTTGCTGTGGTCTGCGTTTGAACAGAATAGGATCACCAATCGACATTCAAAACTTTTCCGTATTGCTTTGTTTTATTTCTGGGAATGTTTATTGCAAAGTTTTAAATCAACAATCGGTTCCTTTAAAGCTACGTGTTTTTAAAAAGAAGCTGAAGAACTAAATCCCTCTCGCTGATAATTAGAACAGTGTTAGCTGTTCATAATTGGTGTCTCGACACAGTTCATTTGGGGCAGATTGGCTACAGTTTTTTCTCGGGAAAATTGGCAGTAAGGGTGCTGCTATAAAGCTATAGTCAAACGTTCAAAGGAGTGCTTCCACTGTTTTGGGAAACTTCTTTCGTTTTCACCTGTGAGCAAGCACTAATGGCTGGAGGTAAGTATATTTTCTTGGGGTATTAAGTTTCAAATTCGCATTATAGAATCGTTGTTTTAACTAACAATGGTATCAGAGCGTAACATTTATCTCTGCCTTGGTGTGTTCTGCTTACCAAATTATGTTGTTATGATAACGAAAATTGCAATCCATGTTCAAAAATTTACCTATGTGATTTGCAATTTCCCCAAACATTGATTCATTTCATGGATCTAAACGTAAGCCTGGCAACTTCACCCACACAAACTTTCTCCTTGGAGTGCGGGGTTTGATGTTTTTTATTAGTTACGTATAGCCACAGCATTTGGGATACGTATATCCAACACTTAATTAAACCTTTACCACACATACGTTGACCTGGGATAAGGTTTATATTTTTTTTTTGTTTATGTGTGGTGTGGGTTGGCACCATGTATGTTGTATACACACATATACCCTTTAACCATATTCGTTGAACCAATTTTTATGGGATATTTTTTAATAAAATAACCTTTTAATTAGTGCATATTTTAATTCTTGCTTTGGTTTTCTTGGTCTCCATGAAGTTTTTGTGGACTAAGAACAATACATTTCCCCAAAATATCAACTATTTTAATTATATGGTTTTCATTAAAAGGAATTTAATTTTATTTATCTTGTGAGAGAATAGCTTGTTTGCTTGTCTATGTTTGTTTGTTTTATAAACTTACAGACGGAGCCTGAAGTCAAGCTAGCAAGCCTTCGAACTGCATTTGCTATGCAAGTGCAAAGTAGATCAATGTTGCTTCAGTCTATCTCCGGGTTTTGTTTATAAACTAAACAATCGATTTGCAGTCATTTACGGTAATGCTGACTGCTTTAACTTTAATTTTAATTTTATTTTGTGAGAAATTATTACTGTCATTTACCGTAATGCTCACATTTATGGCAGTTTTTACAAGAAACAGTGATATGGAGTTTATTTAAAATGTCATTTTGACTTACTCCTTTCAGGAAACATTATTTTTACTCTGGTTAAGTTTTGTTTATGCAATTTATGTAAGAAATAATATCTAGTGATCCATATAATTTTAATTAATTAGAGAATAGCCACATCATCTTTAATTAAATAAAATTATATATTATGATCGGTTAGGATCACATAAGGATTATTTAGACATTAATTGTAATTATTATACTAAATATAATAAATTTTATCCCGCAGGAATTTTTATTATATTTATGTAATTAATTAGGATAAAATTTCATAACTTATCCACAGGAGTTATGAGTTGATGGTTTTATCATAAAGTTCAAAACTATGAATAATTGAATAATTGAATCTGCTTAAAATGAAAATTTAGCCCACAGGCAATTTTTATGTCATTAGATTCAATTTTGAGCATGATTTACATTGGTAAAACATGAAATTTTATTTAAGCCTCAATTTTAACATAAGCATGTGATTTTTTAATTTTGATGCAGTTGTACAACCTGCAAATTTATCTGAAATTCGTTGTGATATCCCTGAAGTTAAGGGAGATAACTATAAGGTTTGGAAGGAGAGGGTTCTCCTTCATTTGGGCTGGATGGACATAGACTATGCTATTAGGAAAGATGAACCACTAGCACTCACTAATACCAGCACTGTAGCGGACATCACGCTTTATGAATGATGGGAGCGATCCAATCGTCTAAGCATGATGTTCATTAAGACTAAAATTTCAGCTAGTATTCGTGGTTCCGTTGATCACCATGAAAAGGTCTGAGACTTGTTGAATTCCATTGATGATCAATTTGTCACTTCAGACAAGGCACTAGCAAGCACCCTAATCATGACGTTCTCATCCCTAAGGCTCACCCGTGTGAAAGGTGTGCGTAAGCACATCATGCAGATGAGGGACACTTTGGCTCAATTGAAAAAACTCAAGGTTGAAATATCGGAGTCCTTCCTTGTGCACTACATCCTGAACACTGTTCCGCACCAATACAGACCTTTCAAAATCTCATACAACACACATAAGGATTAATGGTCAATAAATGAACTTATGACCATGTATGTTCAAGAGGAAGAGAGACTAGTGATGGAACTTGGAGAAAGTGCAATGCTGGCAACGCGTGGAAAGGGCAAATCTCAAGCCAACCAAAAAGGGAAAGGTAAAGTACCTCCCCAAGCTGATAACAAGAAGGATTCCAACTGTTTCTTCTATAAAAAGAAGGGACACGTGAAGAAAGAATGCGCCAAATTTCAGAAATGGCTTGCAGACAAAGGTAATTTAATCTCGTTTGTTTGTTATGAATCTAATATGGTTAATGTTAATATTAACACATGACGGGTTGATTCTGGATCAACAATTCACATTTCGAATTCCTTGCAGGGTTTGCAAAACCTAAGGAAGCGAGTGGGAAGTGAGCAAAACATTTTATCAAGAAACAAGATGGGCTCGCATGTGGAAGCTATAGGAACATGTTATTTAACTTTAAGTAGTGGTTTTGTTTTAGAATTAGAAAAGACCTTTTATGATCCAATTTTTTCTAAAAACTTGATTTCACTTTCAAGGCTTGTACCTTTTGGATATTCCTTTAACTTTTGAGAAAAATCCTTGAGTCTATTTTATAAATCTGATTATGTTGGGAATGGTATTTTGTCTAATGGCCTTTACTGCATTAATTTACAAAACAATGTCACTTATGATTCAATGCATGTTCACACTCGCACTAAAAGATGTATTATTAAAGAAGATTCCTCTAAATTATGTCACCGGACACTAGGTCATATCTCCATAGAAATAATTAAAAGATTAGTAAATGAAGGAGTACTTAATACTTTGGATTTTACTGATTTTGAGACTTGTGTGGACTGCATAAAGGGAAAGCAGACCAACAAGTCAAAGAAAGATGCCAATAGGAGTTTGGACATATTAGAGATCATACATACTGATATATGTAGTCCAGACATGGACTCACAAGGTCAGAGATACTTCATCTCCTTTATAGATGATTACTCACAATATATGTATCTCTACATGCTTTATAAAAAGAGCGAAGCATTAGATGCCTTGAAGATCTTTAAGGCTGAAGTAGAGAAACAATGTGGCAAACAAATTAAGATCGTGAGATTAGATAGAGGTGGAGAATATTATGGTAGATACATCGAAGATGGACAAGCACCTGGTTAATTTGTAAAATTTCTTCAAGAGCATTGGATTGTTGCCCAATACACCATGCCTGGTTCACCCGACCAGAATGGTGTAGCATAAAGAAGAAACCGAACATTATTGGACATGGTGCGGAGTATGCTTAGCAACTCCAATCTTTCTAACTCCTTGTGGACTGAAGCACTTAAGACGACAGTGTATATATTAAACCGAGTTCCAACCAGGGTTGTTCCTAAAACGCCATTTGAATTATGGAAAGGTTGGAAATAGAGTTTGCGACATATGCGCGTTTGGGGATGCCCGTCTGAAGTGAGAATTTATAATCCACAAGAGAAGAAGCTGGAACCAAGGACCATTAGTGGGTATTTCATTGGATATGATGAAAGGTCTAAAGGTTACATATTTTACTGTCCATCTCATAGCACTAGGATTGTGGAATCAAGAAATGCAAAGTTTCTTGAAAATGACTTGATCAGTGGGAGCGATCAAACCGGGAACATAGTTTCTGAGAAAGATCATTCAGAGTTTCAACCTTCCACCTCAAGTGAGAGATTGGTCATTTTTCACAGTACCCCTCAAGTACAAAATCGCGTTGAACAACCAATTGTTGAAGTTCCACAAGTTGCTGACGGCGTTCCAATAGATCAGGGAGTTCAGGAGTTGCCAAGAACTTTTGAACAACAAGTTGAACCACATACTTCTCAGGAAGATGATGGTACAACATTAAGAAGATCTACTATACCAAAGAGATCAGCAATTCTTGATGATTATGTTGTGTATCTGCAAGAATCTGACTACAACATTGGAGCCGAAAATAATCCCGAGTCATTTTCACAAGCCATGAGTTGCAAAGAATCAGAACTATGGTACAATGCCATGAAGGAAGAGATGAATTCTATAAAGAGTAACGGAGTCTGGGATTTTGTTGAGTTGCCTAATGGTGCAAAAGCCATTGGATGTAAATGGGTATTTAAGACAAAGAAAGACTCATTGGGCAACATTGAGAGATACAAGGCAAGACCTGTTGCTAAGGGATTCACTCAGAAAGAAGGAATCGACTACACTGAGACTTTTTCTCCTGTAGCTAAGAAAGATTCCTTATGTGTTATTATGGAATTAGTAGCCCATTTCGACTTGGAGTTGCAACAAATGGATGTGAAAACAACATTTCTCAATCGAGATCTAGAGGAGGAGGTTTACATGAAACAACCCGAAGGATTCCCCTCTAGTGATGGCGAACAATTGGTTTGCAAGCTCAATAAGTCATTATATGGTTTAAAACAAGTATCCCGCTAATGGTATTTGAAATTGCATAATGTAATTTCTTCTTTCAGTTTTGTAGAAAACATTATGGATCAATGTATATACTTGAAAGTTAGTGGGAGTAAAATTTGTTTTCTTGTTTTATATGTGGATGACATTTTGCTAGCAACCAATGATAAGGGTTTGCTACATGAGGTGAAACAATTCCTCTCTAAAATTTTTGATATGAAGGATATGGGTGAGGCATCTTATGTCATTGGCATTAAGATCCATAGAGACAAATTTCGAGGCATCTTGGGTCTATCACAGGAAACCTATATTATTAAATTTTAGAGAGATTTTGGATGAAGGATTGTTCACCAAGTGTAGCTCCCATTGTGAAGGGCGATAGGTTCAATTTGAACCAATGCATGAAGAACGACTTTGAAAGGGAACAAATGAAGAACATTCCATATGCTTCTGCTGTCAGAAGCCTAATGTATGCTCAGGTCTGCACAAGACCTGACATTGCATTCGTTGTGGGAATGTTGGGACGATATCAGAGTGATCCAGGTTTAGACCACTGGAGAGTTGCAAAGAAAGTAATGAGGTATCTTCAAGGAACCAAAAACTACATGCTTATGTATAGACGGACGAACAATTTGGAAGTAATTAGTTACTCATATTTTGACTTTGTTGAATGTGTTGATTCACGCAAATCAACATCAGGATACATTTTTATGATGGTCAGTGGAGATGTATCATGGAGGAGTGCCAAGGAGACTTTGATTGCCACTTCCACTATGGAAGCCGAGCTCGTCTCTTGTTTTGAGGCTACTTTACATGGTGTATGGCTTAAGAGTTTCATTTATGGGCTTAGAATTATGGATTCTATCTCTAAGCCATTGAGAATGTATTGCAATAATTCAGCTGTTGTTTTTATGGCTAAAAACAACAAAGTGAGAGTCAAAATAAACACATCGACATTAAGTATTTAGCTACAAGGGAACATGTTAAAGAAAAGAAAATGGTCATTGAGCACGTCAGCACTGAGTAGATGATCGTTGATCCTTTGACTAAGGGCATGCCACCGTTGAAATTCAAGGATCATGTAATGAATATGGGACTTGGTTCCATTATGTAGTTTCTCATTGTATGGGCAATGTTATTTTAATGAAATTCTTAATTATTGTGATGTTTTTCTCATATTTATGTGCACCTCAATTTGATTTGAGAAAATTCCTCTGTGTAGGACCAAGAATAAACATAAGGTTTATTTATTAAGAAATTGTTGCCACATAAATTTTAATAGAAATAAATACATAGTAATACATGGAAGATAATACTCGTCATTAGAAGACTTATTGCCATGATTCATGTATCTATTACTTAATACAGATTATCAATGGGATTTAAGATGAGACATTAAGATTGGAAGTATGGACCAAGTGGGAGAATGTTAATCTCCCTCTCCCAACGGCCGTCGATTTCTGGAAACCAACTGTAGTAATTTCTGGAAACCAACTGTAGTTATTTCCTTAAATTACGGAAATCAACTGCAATTAAATTAATTTCTTGTTGGGAGCTCTTGGAGTGGTCCATTACTCCCTCTACGGTTCTCTACCATGATATGTGGAACACTTGACACATAACCAACAAAGCTTGATCGAAGCTTGGCTATAAATACTTCTATTCTGTCCCCAAGCTCACTGACTTAATCCCCTTCAGTCTTACACCATCAAGTTAGAGCGAGCAGAGCTTGGAAGTAACATACAGATGAGAGATTTGTATAGTGTTTTTCTTGGCCAGCGAGTTCCCATTATCTATATCGCTTGATTACTGTGTAGTTGGCGCGTTCCATATTTTGATTAAGTGCGTGAGCGTGTGAGTCTTCTTATCGTGCAAGCTATGCAGGTTTTGTTGTCTATTTCAATAGTGAAGGAACACATAAATTTCTTTTGGAAAAATAAATATATGTATGCGGTTGATGTGCAAAAGATCCCATAGAAAAACCAGTATTGATCTGGAAACACTTCCAAGCAATGTGTGTACACTAATATCGAAATTCAAGACAGCTTCAAAAAAGAGCCCAACACAAAACTAGTATTGAAGTGGGAAAACTTCCACATAAATTAGTAAAAGCAAAAGTAGCATCAATGACTTGAGGTAAGTTTTCTTGGGCATCAAGTTTTTTTACGATTCTTTTAGATATTTATTCCGCATTAAAGAATTGTTATTTAGTTTTCATAAAATTGATTCATTTTTCGTACAACATAGTTATAAAAGAAGCAAGAATGACCTTAATCTATATACAATATTTGATGAAAAAGAGAAAATTGTTTTGATTTCTTTATATGTAAATGATCCTATCATTACAAGAAATATTGATGTACTCATTAAAAATTCCTTTACGAGAAAGTAACTCTGAATGGAATACTTTGAACTTGAAATAATTTAAGTAGCTTTATAGTTGAATGGTGAACTCCTAGATATGGAGATTGGAGATTATAGAAGAATGTAATGATTGATAACAATCATGATTAATTATTTTGTAGTGCGAGATTTAGATCTCTATCTTAAATATAATGGTTGGCGTGCGAGATTTTGATCTTAATTTACATCTCGGTATCAATCGGAATTCTTAGTAGTTGTATAAGCTCGAGGAGCAGAAGCATATATATATTATATATTATATATATATATATAATATAATATAATATGGTTTACACTGATCCAATGAAAGGGAGGTTGTATTCGCATTTTATAGTTAAATTATTTTGAAGGCTGAGTCATTATCTTCATTAAACTTCTGTCTATTGAAAAAATGGTTTTTGATACAACAGGTAAGAAACTACTTTAATATCATTTAAAACCAATAAAATAATCTAATTCATGAAAATATCATAAATATGTAAAAATATTTCATATATTTGATACCAGATAGCTTAGTAGGGGTTACGAGGTGAACGCTTGCATGTGCACCACGTGAATTGTTGCCATCAATTGACTTCATCATTAAAAATTCTTATATATTGTGTTTTCATAAACACATTGCATGTTCATAAACCATTTATTTTTCCTAATTTTTATGTAATCCAGCAGCAAATTCGAATTCCAACTTAGTAACTATGTGTTAAACTACGATTTTACATACCTTACCAGTTAGGTTAGGTCAGTACAGGTCAATGAGGTGAACGCTTGCATAAGAGGAAGCTTTCAGAGTTACAAAAAGTGTTTTAGCTTTAATATTAATTAATCAAATTAAGTTAGTTAATTAATTTAATTTTAATTTTAATTTTATTTTAGTATGAGATGGTAATAATTAATTTAATTTAATTAATATTATTAATTTTAATAGTAATTTTAATTTTAATTTTAAATATTATTATTAATATTTTAATTTGAATCGAGGTCGTGCAGCTGTGTGTTCGCACAGTTCTCACCCCTCAATCTGTTTTCGGTTCCCATGTTCTCTGGACAATGTCACTTATTTTGTATCTGTGTGGATTGAGAAGTGCGAAAACGCAGCCTCTCCAGAAGTCCCTGCAGAGCCTAGGCCACCTTCTCCTGTTAAATGTCCAAGATTGCAGCCTACGGAGGCCTCGGGTGCGGTGGCGGGTCCAAGCGAGCCGGTAAAGGATGATGCTCCTTACACAGATACGAGTGTGTCCGATCAGTATGGTTGCAGAATTGTTGAGGAGCAACCATCCACCTCCGTGGATGCATGAGCTTGTCTCCTCGCTATTTTGGGGGTCGCTTATGCGGTTTCATGAAGTGTGTTCGGCTTCTACAATGCACAGCGTTTGTCGTGGGATAGTTTTGATCCTTTCAGATCTGTTCAGGTCGAATTTAGTCTACATCTGCGTCTATGTCTGTTGGTATATCTATGTTTGTTTGTATCTCCACGCAAAGGCCGGGATAGTGAGTTTTGGAATGTGTTAAACGGTTTGGCTTTCAATGGGTTCCGGTTTGTGTCCAATTGTTAGTCTTTCAGTCTTTCAGTGTTTCAGTGCTTCAGTCTTGGTTGGTGTTATGGTCTCATCCTCCAGTGTTACAGTCCAGCTGTAAACATCTCAGCATGGCGAATGTAAGCTTTTTTGTAATCCTTTTTGTATAATAATAGAAGTAGCATAAATTACAAAAAAAAATATTTTAATTTCAATAATAATAGTAATTTTAATTTTAATGTGATATTTTAAAACGAATAAATAAACCATATTTTTTCTTTTAAATAAATTTAAATGTTTATTAAATTTATTATGAGAATTTGTTATATTATTAAAAATCTTTTTAATTTAAATTATCAAATTAAATTAAAATTTAATTATATTTATAGAGTATAATATCATATTCTTAGGATATAACATTATTTATAGGGTTTAATTGTGGTTAAGCATGGTCCAATGTCATATTGTTAGAAAGATTATCCCAATATGGAAGTCAACCATGGTCCAGTGTCAGATTTTAACAAAGATTGTCTCAATATGAGAATTAATCACGATCAACCATTCTCAGCCATGGAACATCATCGCATTGTGACAATAATTGTATGAATATGAAAATCAACCATAGTTAACCTTGTTTATTTTACTATTTGTAATATTTGCAATATCTATCATATGGTTTATATAACTTTGATTTATAATATTTATCTTAGGGTTTATCATAGGATTTTCTCAATATATAAATGAATCATGATCAACCATGGCCAATCATGGTTAACCATGATTGACCATGTGACAATCAGCATGAAAATCATTGTTGGAACCTTACATTACATTGAAAATATTTCAACGTCACATTGTTACAATATAATAGGGCTTTGTATTGTGATGTTTGCATGGTACAAAAATCAATTGAACTTCACATTGTGATAGGCATTACTGCAAGATGACAATAAATTTGATACTCATTGTCGCAATGTTAGATTTCATTGCAATTTATTTAATGTCAAGTCTCAACACTACAAAATTAGGGTTTATTAATTCCTTTGGATTATAATATTAATTCCTTAGGTTAATAATTCCTAGGGTTTATAATATTAATCATTTTGGTTTTTAATCACTAGGGTTTATAATAACATTAGGGTTTAATGTTGTGACGTTTGGATGGTTCAGAAATCTATCCAAGGGCACATTATGACAAACATTGTCACAATGTGACAAGAAATATGACAATCATTGTTGGAACATTATATTACATTGTAATTTTTCAACGTCACATTGCGACACTACAATAAGGCTTCACATTGTGATGTTTGCATGATAGAAAAATAAAGCCAACGTTGAATTGTGACAAACATTGTCACAAGATGGCAATTAATTTGAAACTCATTCTTGCAATGTTACATTGCATCACAATTAATTTAATGTCACCTCTCAATATTACAAAATTAAGGTTTATAAATCCCTTGGGTTTGTAATATTAATCCCTTGGGTTTATAATATTATTCCTTGCGTTTATAATCCCTAGGGTTTATAATATTATTCCCTTGGGTTTACTATTCCCTTTTGTTTAGAATAACATTAGAGTTTAATGTTGTGACATTTGAATGGTGAAGAAATCTATTGAACGTCGCATTATGATAAACTTTGTTGCAATTTGAAAAGCAATATGATAATCATTGTTGGAAAGATACATTACATTGCAATTTTTCAATGTCACATCGCGAAAAACATTATCATAATGTGACAAGATATATGACAATCATTGTTGGAACCTAAGATTACATTGGACATTTTTTAACGTCACATTGCGACACTATAGTGGGGCTTCGCATTGTGATGTTTTCATGCTAGAAAAATCAAACCAACATTGGATTGTGAAAAACATTGTCGCAAGATGACAATAAATTTGATACTCATTCTTGCAATGTTACATTACATCACAAGTTATTTAATGTCGCTTGTCAACATCACAAAAGTATGGTTTATATATCCCTTGGGTTTATAATATTAATCCCTTGGGTTTATTAATTATTTGGCTTTATAATATTAATTCCTAGGGTTTGTAATCTCTAAGGTTTATGATATTAATCGATGTGGTTTTTACTACCTAAGGTTTATTATATTAGTCCCTTTGGTTTACTAATCCCTTGTGTTTAAAATAACATTAGGGTTTAATGTTGTGACATTTCAATTGTGAAGAAATCTATCCAACTTCACATTATGACAAACATTATCACATTTTGACAAGCAATATGACAATCATTGTTGGAAAGTTACATTACAATGCAATTTTTTAACGTCACATTGTGACAAATAATGTTGCAAGATGACAATTAATTTCATACTTATTGTGAAAAATTCAATCCAATGTTGCCTCTCAACATTAAAAAATTAGGGTTTATTGATCCCTTGGGTTTATAATATTAATCCCTTGGATTTATAATATTATCTCTTGGGTTTATATAATCTCTAGAGATTAATAATATTAATCCCTGGGTTTTAAACCCTAGGGTTTATAATATTAATCCATAGATCATTAATAATCCTAGGTTTTAATCCGTAGAGTTTATAATACACATCCCTTGATTTTATTAATCTTTCTTTATTATATTATTATTAATTAATTTTTTTATTATCACTACACTGCTATTATTATAAAATATTAATAATATTATAATTAATATTGTATTTTTAATATAAAAATATACTAATTTTATAAATATTATTTTTATTTTTATATGTTTATGAATATCGATATTAATACAAATATTAAATCTATAGGATTAATGCATATTAGAGTATTTCAACCTTATTAATTAATGTGGTTGTGCATGTCATTGATATATGCCTATCGACGTATATCAAACACATTTATTCAATAAATGTGGTTATGCTAGTACTATATCTATAATTATTTTTTATTAATAGCTAATGATTAATGAGTTAAACTCCGCATTGCAATAACTATTACATTTAACTATTATTAACTTGACTATCAATATACTATTGTGCATTTAATAAAAGTTATTAATTCTCTCACATTAATGCTTTCTGCATTTGATAATTATTTTACATTGATAGATTTTCCGCACAATGAAAGCACAAATATTACTCTTAAACAAAAATGTTCACACTTCCGCACAAAATGTCTCATTCATATAAACCATATACGTCATTACTAGAAAAACACTATACTCGATAAATGTGAGACTTATAGCCCACAACCCCACATATTTCAATAGCATAGCTTCGTACAATGAACTAAGTTCCGCACAATAAGCTATAATATTATTTTATTAATATTATTTTTATTTTTATTTATTATTGGAAAGCGAATACATCATTACCAAGAAAAACTTATATCTTTTGTTGAGAAACAAACATTAGCCATTGTGTGAAAGCGAGAAACTTTATTGATATTTTTTTAATTAAAAAACATGAATAAAACTATATACTCAAATTATTAAAAATGTAATTGTTTTTTAATTTCTAAAGCATAAATAAAATTATATATTCAAATGATTAAAAACATAATTTTAACTCAATCCATCTTTAAATTATATATTCAAATTAGTAAATTAGTAATCCTTTATGATGTTTTTTTATTTCAAAAACATAAATAAAACTATATATTTAAATTATTAAAAACTTAATTGCACAACAAGTGAATGGTTGTGCGGGAGTGTAGAGAAAACACATTTCTCCACACAATGAACTTCTCTACACTACTACTACAAACATTATCTTATCTTTTATTATGCTTATGCTTGATGTGAAAAATTATTCTTTTATGATATTTTTTTAATTTCGAAAACATGAATTCAAATTATTAAAACGTAATTATTTTTTAATCTCGAAACCATAAATAGAACTATATATTCAAATTATTAAAAAATGTAATTGTAATTCAATCCAACTTTAAATTATATATTTAAATTATTAAAGGCTTAAGTGCACAACATGAGTGAATGATTGTGGGGCAATGGGAAAAAGCATATTTCTTTGCACAATGAACTTCTTCACACTACCACTACAAAATATATCTCCAAGACTATCACAATTTCCAAAAGCATACCCATCCTCGAAAATTTCATAAAACATTTCATCTCAATAAAACTATTGTTGAAGCTTGTGTGAAGAGCTTTTTGTGGAAAGTTTTCACTGTGTAGAGAGATTTGTGCGGAAAGCTTTCACTGTGTAGAGAGATCCTTATGCTTGTTGTGTTTGACTTTTTAAATTGTTTATTTTCATTTCAACCGTTTTAGCGGTGCCTTTGCACAATGAAAATGAAAGCAAAAATCTACATACAAAACATTAATGATAAAAATATAAATGAAAGCATAAAAAATAGCTAATAACTATTAATTAATTAGTGGTCCTAAGTTAATTATGAAGCTATAAGCGATTGCAGCACAATATTAATAGCAAAATGAACTATAACTATTAATAAATATAGTAATTAAACAACATCGATAGTTTCCTTAAACTATTATATTTTTATAATACTATAGCTATTACGAGAAAACCTACTAACATATAACTATTTTCATTAATAGTTAATAATTAATCAGTTAAACTCTGCACTACAATAGCTATTTCTTTTAACTATTATTAATTTGATTAATTAATGACTATTGAATATTTAATTATATTATTAATTCTCCATCATTAAGCTTTTTTTTTATATAATTATTACATGGACAACTTTTATAATACTATAGCTATTAATTCTTTTATTAATAGTTAATATTAATAAGTTAAACTCTTTATTGCAATAACTATTACATTTAATATTATTAACTTGACTATTAATAGACTATTGTGCATTTAATTATATCTATTAATTCTCTCGCATTAAGATTTTATGCTTTTGATCAGATTTTTACATAGACAACTTCTTCGCACAACAAAAACACAAATATTATTATTAAGCAAAAATGCTCACATTTTCATTAATAGTTAATAATTAATGAGTTAAATTATGCATTGCAATAGTTATTACATTTAACTATTATTAACTTGACTATTAATAGACTATTGTGCATTTAATTATAGCTATTAATTCTCTAACATTAATGTTTTCTGCTTTTGATATTTATTTTACATGGACAACTTTTCCACACAACGAAAATACAAATATTACTATTAAAAAATATTCATACTATCATTAGTAGTTAATAATTAATGAGTTAAACTCCAAATTATAATAGCTATTACATTGAACTATTATTAACTTGACTATTAATAGACTATTGTGCATTTAATTATAGTTATTAATTCTCATGTATTAATGATTTATGCTTTTCAGCTTTGCTTGTGTCGAGATTTGTGTGCGAAATGTTTTGCACAAGCAATGCTCTGCACACTCCTTAACCATTCAACTTTTTGAATTAGTTATTTCGATTTCAATTGTTTTAGGAGAGCCTACACACAATGAAAATGAAATAAAAAAATCTTTACACAAAACATTAACGATAAAATTAGCAATGAAAGCATGAAGAATAACTAATAGTTATTAATTAATTAGCTATCCGAAGTTAATTATAAAGCTATAAATGATAGTAGCGTAATAGTAATAGAAAAATGAACTATAACTATTAATAATTGTAATAATTAAAAAAACAACAATAGTTTCCTAAAACTATTACATTTTTATAATATTATAGCTATTACAAGGAAGCCGATTAATCTATAATAATATAGTGATTAACTATTTTCATTAATAATCAATAATTAATGAGTTAAACTTCGCATTGTAATAGCTATTACATTTAACTTATATTAACTTGACTATTAATAGACTATTGTGCATTTAATTATAGCTATTAATTCTTCTTCATTAATGTTTTTTTTTTATAATTATTTTACATGAACAACTATTATAACATTATAAATATTTTTTGTTAAGTAATAGTTAAAAATTAATGAGTTAAACTCTCTACTGCAATAGCTATTACATTTAACTATTATTAACAAGGCTATTAATAGGCTATTGTGCATTTAATTATAGCTATTAGTTCTCTCACATTAATTCTTTCCACTTTCGATAATTATTTTATATGGATGACATTTTCGCACAACGAAAGCACAAATATTACTATTAAATAAATATGTTCACACTTCTTCACAATCAACACACAAATATTACTATTAAACAAAAATGTTCACACTTCTGCACAAAATGTCCTATTCATATAAACCATAAGTTGGACTGTGTGGAGCTATTTATTTATTTTATTATTGGAAAACGAATATGTCATTACCGAGAAAACATTGTACTTCATAAATGTGAGACTTATAGCCCACGACCCCACACATTTTAATAGTAGAGCTGCGCACAATGAGCTAAGTTCAGCATAATAAGCTATAAAATTGTTTTATTAATATTGTTTTTGTTTTATTTTATTATTGGAAAGCGAATACATCATTACTGAGAAAACAACTAATAAATTTTGTGTGAAAAACTTAGCCTATTGTGCAGAACTTAGTTCATTGCATGAAGCTTATAGTGTAGCATAAAAACTATGCTGAAGCATAAAAGACTGATAGCTTATAAACTTGAATGTTAAAATACACAAAAGGTATTTAAAATAATAATTTATTATTATATAAATGTATAGATGATATAAGATGTTACAATGAGGCCCCCCTGCTTTTAATACCCCAGCAGGTGACTTTCGTGAATGGGCATGCTTTAAGACATGCCTGTTCACTTTATTAATGACTTATTTAACCTAACCAATATTTAATTATTTAATATTTATTTTATTTATTTAATTGTTATGAATTATATTCATAACATAGCCCCTTCCTTCGGAAGCTTTGTCCTCAAAGCTATATTGCTGACAATTGTCTTTGCGGTAGTTGTCGTCTCGGCATATGGGAGGCGGAAAGTCTCTGGTGGCTCAGCGTCTATAATTCGCTAATAACTCTATTTTTGAGTCCAAGGTTGTCTTCTTTTGTTCCCGTCTCTCTCTTCTTCTCTTTTTT
>APFE030478219.1:19783-75665 GCA_000404065.3 Pinus taeda
ATTAATGACTTATTTAACCTAACCAATATTTAATTATTTAATATTTATTTTATTTATTTAATTGTTATGAATTATATTCATAACATAGCCCCTTCCTTCGGAAGCTTTGTCCTCAAAGCTATATTGCTGACAATTGTCTTTGCGGTAGTTGTCGTCTCGGGGCATATTGGGAGGTGGAAGTCTCTGTGGCCTTAGCGTCTATAATTCACTAGTACTTATTTGGTCCATGTCGTCTTGTTTGTATTTCCTGTCTTCTTCTTCTTCTCTTTTTTTTATATTTAATACATAATAATAATTAATTTTTTTTTAAGTTCAATTTTTTTTTCATTATTTTTTAATATATATTTATTATTATATATTTATTATTAATATATCAAATATTGTTGTGTTTTCTTTTTAATATAATAATTATATGTCAAACTTTATAAAAATATGGAGATTCAAAAGAAGAAGAGTTTTTCAACAGGCACGAGTTCCGGGTGTCTGCCCTTTAAACGGAAAAGGGTGTCTGGCCATTAAATAGAAAAGCTTTCTAAGGATCTGAGGGTCCATTTGCAGATTTTGTGATCTAGGAAAATAAAAATTGATAGGTTCTCCGCCCCAAGCTTCCAACCCTTGCACATCAAAACCCCATGACTTCAGCATTGCATTCTTTAATGTCACTTGCCTCACCTATCGCAATAGGATTGGGTTGGAAGGCTATGCTAGTAGCGAGGTAGAAGCAGTGTGGAAGGGCGCAACATGACAGCCGTAGCGATGGTTGCACTGTCAGGCGTAAGTGTGTTGGAGACAGTGAGTCATGTCAAGCAAAGACCGTCGACGAACTGGTAAGAAAGCGACGGAAACATTGCAGGGATGTGGGATGGACTATCAATCTGTCAGAACAGATAAACTGACGGGGTTGGTGGGGGCTTGGACGGGAAGCGATGAGTGTGATCACTTTTCCTGTGACTAATTTGCCTCCATTCAGTTGCTAAGTCGCCTATGGCGTAAATATTTCCAAAGGGACATACATCAAATTCCATTCTATTTGACCTCTGAGATATGGCATAGAGTGTTCCAGACTTGGAGGATATCATACATCTCCCAAAAAGGTTCATGACCATGAATCTATGGGAACAACTATATTTAGGAAACCACGTTAAACACCGAGCAAAAGTTGTGTTTTCACTGTCTCCCACCACCCACATGTTCCGCTGAAAGTCGAAGTGCATTGAACCCACACCAGCAAGGTCTACTAAATATAGCTTGTCTCTCCACGGAGTGGGTGTAAGACCCCTGTTGAACACCTGCGGACACTTTGGAAGAATTGACCACTTTTCAATGTTTACATATAACAACAAAATTCTTCCACGATCTTTGGGGGTGCCCAACAACACTATCAACTGTTCCCCGACTGTTACTTTCTTAATCTAAAGAAACTTGCCGTGGAGTTCTCTAACTATTTTGGAAATATCCAAAGCCCAGAAAGCCATATCAGAGTTGTGGCCTAAATTTAGTATGTAACGAAAGGGATTATGTCCGATGAGTTCCACAAGGCGTTGACTCTAGGGGCTTCCATTAGGGGATTCTTCAAACATCTAGTGCAGAATTGTAAACGTACTGAATTCCTGTTGAGGGAAGGGATGCACCCTCTTGTCTAGGATGACACAATCGATAAATTTTATTTCACTCACGTTGTCTCCAAACAACTTTTTCAGGATCACGTGAAACAAAAGTCTTGATTTATTTGGCGACGGAGGCGCTGTGTCAACCAAATGTCAAAGTCTATTTGCAATCATTCTAGTCCTGGCATTGGTAATGAGGGTCCCCACACGAATGTTAAGAGCTGGAATAATTCGATCACGTCCCTCAACTCCTCCAACATCACTGCCATAGTGTGGTGTGAGACCAACAACAACTAAATTTAGGTGGGGACTGGGTTGGCTTGGGCCAAATGCTACTGCCAATGAGGGATTGTAATCACTTGGTCTCCTCACTCTCCCAGAAATGCCCTCAAACACTATACCATCAAGAGCTATTGCATTGTTGGCCTCTTCAACTGTGCGCATCTCCATAAAAGAAAACTTCTTTTCATGATTGATGTAGACATTAACAACAGAATCACCTGGCCCAATAGTATTTCCTCCTTCAAATCAGAAGATTTCATTTATGGACTATACACTTCTTTGACAGTTCTGAGAACTAACCATTTTAGGTACCTTTTGTTTGTGATTCCCTAAAGTCTGACCTTGCTTGGGATCTAGAAACCTTTCTCCATCTGGGTTTAAGTAATTTGCAAAGATTGTCAAATTTGAGGTTATTATTTCTGGCACCTCACTCTCTATGTTAGCCACACTTAGCAACTTTACAATCCTGTCTTCCAACAGACACATGGGGCATTCTTCTGAATTTTCGGCTCGAGAATCTTCTTCAACACTATCATTCAAATCAAGATTAGTTTCATCGTAATCATTATCTTGTTCTAGGTCATCCTCATTCACTTGAAGATCATCCTTATCCGAATCCTCATCTTGATATGTATAAGCTTCATTGGATTCATCATCTAGATCATTTCCCTTGTTATCGCTTTCCTTTCAACATATTTTAACTTCTGCAATTAATCTTTCTAAACGCTGAAATGCTTCTTGAATACTAAACTGTTCAACGTAATCAAAATGTGAACGTAATGGCACATTGTGTGGCGAACTACGTTCAAAGACCCGCACGATTATATCGTGTACCATGGCTCTGATACCACTGTAACATAAAAACTATGTTGAAGCACGAAGACTGATAGCTTGTAAACTTGAATGTAAAAATACACAAGGTATTTAATAATAATAATTTATTAATATATAAATAATGTATGAGATGATTTGTTTGTTACAATGAGATCCTGCTTTTATATTTCAACAGGTGACCTTTCATGATCGGGCCTGTCTTTTAGACATGCCTGTTCACTTAATTAATGACTTATTTAACCTAACCAATATTTAATTCTTTAATTATTTAATATTTATATTTATTTTATTTATTTAATTGTTATGAATTATATTCATAAAATCCATATATGACAATGACTCTTATACCTAGGACAAACCCTAGAAGCAAAACTTTTTGTGAAGCCTAGTCTCTATAGGTATGCATCCATCTAGCATACCATGCCCTTGGAGCTTGCTTGAGGCCATATAATGCTTTCTTTAATCTGCAAACATATGCCTTCCTATCTTTGATTTCAAATCTCAAGGGTTGTTCTATGTAGACTTCTTCATCTATTATGCCATTCAAAAATGCAGTCTTGACATCCATTTGGTGGATGTTCCATCCCATCGATGCTGCCAAAGAGACTAATGATCGAATTGTTGTATATCTTGTTGTTAGGGCAAAAGTTTCTTCATAGTCGATGCCACAAATCTTGTTTTATACTTATCTATACTTCCATTAGTTGCATGCTTAATCTTATAGATTTGTCTTCAGGCTTAGGCACGATCTTCCTAGACTCCATTCTTCATTATAGATTGATATTCTTCATTCATGGCATCTTTCCACTCTCGATGTTCTATAGCCTCTTCAAAAGTGGATGGTTTTGCTTCTATTAATTTTGTCAAGTATGCGGCATACCCAGAATATCTCTTGGGTCTTTTACTTTCTCTAAATGATCCTTGATTTTCCCCATGACCTTTTGCATCAAGTAGTGTAGATTTCAACCAGTTAGATCTTTTCCTTGTTTCTTGAATGACCACGGATTGAACAAGTTCACTAGGTCCTTCTTCATCATGGTGAGATCCTTCTTCCTTGTCAACTTCTTCCTCAAACATAAGAAGTTCTTCATCATCAGAACCTATAGAAAGTTCTTTTGATTTCTTGAATGCTATGCTCTCATCAAATATGACATCACAACTAACTTCAATGTGATGTCCATCTTTCATATAGATTCTATAGGCTTTTGATGAGTTACTATACCCAACAAATATGCCTTTCACACCAGAAGGATCCAGAGTCTTTCTTTTGTCCTTTGGTATATGAATATACATAAGGACATCCAAAGATTCAGAGATGATCAACAGATGGCTTCTTCTCAGTGAACACTTCTTTTGGAGTTACGTTGTCTAGAGATCTGTGAGGACATCGATTTTGTATGTAGACTATTGTCTTAGTTGCCTCAACCCACAGAAACTTCGGTAGATCATGATTGTGTATCATTGCTTTTACACTTTTGTCAATGGACATGTTCTTTCTTTTTGCAACTCCATTTTGTTCAAAATTGTATGGAACTATCATCTCCCTCTTAATCCCAAATTCCTTACAGAAAGTTATGATCTCTTTGGATATATATTCTCCTCCATTATCAAATCTTGATATCTTGATCCTTCTTTTTCTGTAAGGTTCTCCACTTCGGCTTTGAATTCTTGAAATTTAGTAAATACTCCATCCTTGGTTTTCATTAAATAACCCAAGGTCTTTCTTGAGTGATCATCTATGAATGTGACTTAGTAAAGATGTCCTCCAAGTGATTTTGGAGTCATGGGGCCACATAAATCAGAGCGAATGAGATCCAAGATTTCAATCATGAAGCACTACTTCCAAATGATCTTTTGGTATTTTTGCCTAATGCACATCCTTTGCAGACACCTTCATGGTCCTCCTTTAGATTTGGTATTCCATCTACTGTGGAATTTAAGGTTGTAAGAAATTGAAATGTAAATGACCAAACCTTCTATGCCAAAGTTCACATGGACTAATCTCAGTGTGAGCTAGGCATGATTTAGGGAGATGTTAATCTGTGGAGCCTTCCTTCTTGGATACCAATCACTTTTTCTTGTTCTATGCTAGAGTCTTTTGCCTATACAAATACTTTTCCACCAATGAAAGCTACTCTATCTCCTTATCTTTTAAACTTGAAATAGAAAGTAGAATTTTGTGCATACCTGGAACAAATAGAATGTTGTTGAGGTGGGTGTTGCTTCCATCTTCTAGCTTTATGGATGATGATCCAATGCCTTTCACAAGATAGCTCTTGTTGTCTCCAAGTTCCACAAAGTATGCAGATTTTCCTTTTCATAATGTCTTCAATTGGTGGGAGTGACCAGTCATGTACCTTGATGCACCGCTATCAATTACCCAGATGTCTTCATCTTGGAATGTCCCAAAGAGAGCGGAGAAGAGTCCTTCATCCCTTTCTATGAGTGATTCCTTCTTTGAAAAGAATATGAGACTCCATAACTCTTTGATGTCTTTCTTGAGATGGCTTGCAATTCTTTTGATGACCTTCTTCATTATAGAGGAGATCTTCATAATGCCCTTAGAGAACCAAAGCTCTAATACCATGTTGAGAATTCAATAGGGCAATACAACTACTTTTCCATCAACGAAGGCTACTCTATCTCCTTTATCTTCTAAACTTGAAATACAAAGTAGATTTTTGTGCATACCTGGAACAAACAAAGTGTTGTCGAGGTGGATGTTGCTTCCATCTTCTAGCTTTATGGATGATGATCCAATGCCTTTCACAGGATAGCTCTTGTTGTCTTCAAGTTCCACAGAGTATGCGGATTTTCCTTTTGATAATGTCTTTAATTGGTGGGAGTGACCACTCATGTGCCTTGATGCACAGTTATCAATTACCCATATATCTTCATCTTGGAATGTCCCAAAGATAGCAGAGAAGTGTCCTTCATCCCTTTCTATGAGTGATTCCTTCTTTGAAGAGAATATGAGACTCCATAACTCTTTGATGCCTTTCTTGAGATGGCTTGCAATTTTTTTGATGGCCTTCTTCATTGTAGAGGAGATCTTCATAATGCCCTTAGAGAACCAAAGCTCCATGTTGAGAGTTCAATATTGTCGCTACCGACTTTACTGTCTACCATTTCGCTTGTACACTCTACCATTTCCATATTACCATCCATACACAATTATTTTCGTTACAACGTGTCACAGTTGTCTTGAACACTGAAAGAGTTATAATTTGTTTCGACATGATTTTACAAATTTATGTGATCATATGTTTAGGTGAAGAGGCATAGCCATTATTATTATTATTATTATTATTATTATTATTGAAAGTTGAAATAAGTTTCCCATTAAAATACGAAGACCCTCATTATTACTGAGGAGGTTAAATTGTCGAAGTGGAAAGGGAAATATTATGATTGTAAAGGGAAATTAACCCAAAAGGATTAGGTAAAGGATACGAGTTATAAAGGTGCAACTTGAAACCCTGATAATCATTTTAAATAAATAAACAACAACAACAAACACACAAACAAACAGATAAAAAAAAAAAAAAAAAAAATTGAAAGATTTGCCTGAGGCATATATATAATATATATATTATATATATAATAAATAAAAGGGGTATCTTTTAAAGTAAAGTTAATTTAAGATGAGAAGTAGAAAGAGAATATATTCTTATATTCTCAAAATTTATATAAGAGGAAAAGAAAGCAATAAAGATGAGTTCCACATACAAGTCAACATTTTGGACTAAATGTCCATTTTGTGAAACGAAAATTGGATATTGGTGGATTCATACAAATTGTGAAATATGTTGTCCAACATGTGGGAAATTATTTAGTACAGAAGAATGTCAAAGTAATGAGTTGATGCGAATGAAAAGATTAGAGAAAGAACTTGGAAAACTTGAACAAAAAATTAAGGTATCAAAAACGAAATATAAAGACCTTGAAGATATGTTATATAACGTGTCAAAATAAAAGGACACGGAAATTTTGCATCTAAGGGACCATGGTCAAAAATTACTTGCAAAGGTCAAGAAGTCCAAAGATGCAAAGAAAAAATTAGAAGAAAAAAAATGTCTCAAGAAGAGATTCAATGAAAATCTATCAAAAAAGGAAGAAGAAAATGTGGGCTTAAAAACCCTTAATCAAAGGTTAATAGAACAAATCAAATATTTAAAAAATGAAAGCTTGAACGTCAAAGCGCTAAGAATGAGGTCTGATAGATTAAAAAATGAAGAACTCTTACATCTCAAAAATCATAATCAAAGTCTACTCACTCAAATTAAAATACTTAAAAATAATAAGATATCATTGAAGAACAAATTTGAAGAACTTATCACAAAAGAAGCATCAAAATGTTCACACGTAACAATCCAAGTTGAAGAAAAAGTAACAATCCAAGTTGAAGAAAAAAGAACGAATACCAATCTAGTCAATATAAAGACTTTGAAGATATGTTATATAATATGTTATATAACGTGTCAAAATAAAAGGACACAAATTTTGCATCTAAGGAACCATGGTCAAAAATTAGTTGCAAAGGTGAAGAAGTCCAAAGATGCAAAGAAAAAATTAGAATAAAAAAAAAATGTCTCGAGAAGAGATTCAATGAGAATCTATCAAAAAAGGAAGAAGAAAATTTGTGCTTAAAAACCCTTAATCAGAGGTTAATAGAATAAATCAAAGATTTAAAAAAGGAAAGTTTGAATGTCAAAACACTGAGTATTAGGCCTAATGAATCAAAAAATGAAAAACTCTTACATCTCAAAAATCATAATCAAAGTCTACTCACTCAAATTAAGAAACTTAAAAATCATTAAAAATCATTGAAGAACAAATTTGAAGAACTTATCACAAAAGAAGTCACACGTAACAATCCAAGTTGAAGAAAAAAGAACGAATGCCAATCCAGTGAATATCATAACTCAAGAAGATGACAAACCAATTGAAGTAAAAACATATTCCGGTATTGTACTTCAAACAATTAAAATTCCAAGTGAAGATTTTGTAACCAAGTCAACATCATCAGTACCTAAAGTAAATCAAGAAATTACCATACGCATGATAAGAGAAAGTCATATCACAAGAACTCCATATTGACACCCAAACCATAAAAGCAAACATCTCAACCAGTGTGTTGATCCATATCATTCAAATCAGAAACAAATGACTTATGTTCTAAAAAATGTCGATGTCACCACAACTCAATGTTGTGATAAAATGCCATCTCAAGTTTTCAATAACTGCAAGATTTCACAAAAGATTGATTTAGGATGGTCAAATCCCTTCTCAGTTCGACTATTTTGTTTATCACTCAGAGGATCTTATCATCTTGTATCAATGAAGATGATAAATCAAAGAATTCCAAAAATTACGAATAGATTACAAAGACAAAAAACAGATGATACGCCTTGTTAGCAATAAGCTTTGAGGACAAAGTTTTTTGAAGAAGGCAATGTTAAAATATAATTTATATAAAAAATAATATAAATAAATAATAAATAATCATAAATAATAGTTAATTGGTTAATAATTAGCTAATGAAAAGGCATGTCTCTAAAGACATGACCATTCATGAAGGGGCACCTGCCAAGGTATATAAGTGGGTCCTCATTTGTAACAATCATCATCTCATATCTTATGTACATTTATTATATAAATATATTGTCCTAGCATGGATATTTATATATTTCAGATTTTCTGAGTATTTCGTTGTTTTTATGAACTTTGTTCATAATAATCGTATGCTCCTTCCATGGGCTAAAATTTGAAAATTACTTGCCCTATCTAACTGATCCTCTTAATGTAACCCAGTGGTCATCTCAAACCCCACTGACCAACAATAATTTTCACCCTTTTTTTCTTAAAGAAAAGTTGGTCACTTTTTTTATGTTTTCTTTTTGCTCGTAAAAAAAATCCTTTGCCCGAGATTTAAAATAGGATATAAAGAAGAAGAAGGAAAAATATATATATATATATATGTGTGTGTGTGTGTGTGTGTTTATCACCGCCTTAAAAGAATTTCCATTCATCTGATCCCAATCAACTTAGCTTCAGCGATATAACACAATCCTGGCACCTGTAATTCCAAGATAAATTCAAATTTGAGGCTCTGATATCGTGTTAGCCCCATGTAACAATGAGGGAATCCTCCATAATAGAACTCTCAATCTTCACCAAATAGTGAGACATGGGGTCAATGTCATCCAAGCAACAAAGACAAAAATCTATAAGTCAACTCATCCATCCTAAAATACCAAGCTCATAATTCAAACGACAACCCACACAAGGCCTCCAACAAATTGAAATCATGGGCATTTGTCCCATGTGCCTTATAGCCTCCAACAGCGATAGAAAAACCCTAAACGGGATCAACTCCCTATTTTTTTTAAATCCTTTGGTAAATGTAGCATGAATATCATCAAGATTAACTCCCTCTTCTAATAGAATCCAACCCTATCTTGATACAAATGTTACATTTATTGTTATCTGCAATTTATTGACAAGTGTCTGAAATTTAAAATATCAGCAATATAGGGGAAGACATTGAAAATTATCGAAAACTATCATGAAGCTTTAAAAAACACAAAACGATCAATTTTTTCTCCAATTTGTTAACTTTTAAAGCAACATCAACATCAAACAAACGCATTGCTACATAAATATGAAAATAAAATTGATATATAAAATGTGTAAGATGTCAAGTGGTACATCAAATATCAATACTAGAATATGATATTTATCCTAAGTCATAATTTTTTACAGGATAATGCAAAATCACATCAAAACAAAAATAAATGTATCTCATGAGATGAATCATGGCAATGAAAACAATGGTTTTCCTATTGTATGTTTGATGGACAATAGTCACAACGTCCTCAACAATGTTATCAAACTTGGATTCGTTGACAAAAATTTAATCTGGAACAAAATTGAAAATATTAAAAAAATAAAATATAAAACTTGACCAATAGACGAGTCGCCTAAAAATACACAAAATATTCAAATTTTGAAAAAAACACAATTCATGTGCATCCATATGAATCAAAATCGTTATACGCAAATATGCAAAGTTTTCATATACATAACAAGCAAGGATGCATATAACTACAATAGCATCGAGTGCAATCCACCTTTAAACCAGAATGCATCAACAAAGAGGCTTTAAATGGACTCTAGAGTTAAAAAAATCATGCTATAACAAATAGCTACATAACATTAAAATAATTGCCTATATCAAGATCCTCCTTGTCAATATCACCCTCTAAGCATTAAAATAAGATAGAAAAAGCTTAACATGCCTAAACAATGATTTTGCTTGAGAGAAGACTACAATTTTACTAAGAGGAGTTCAACAATCAATGCCATTATTGTCGCCTGAAGTGTACACCTAAGGCACAACGCTCAGAACAGGAGTTGTCACTCTAAATCCCTATTCACTCCGTTTAGACTCTCTCCTAGCTAAGTCAAGGGGGGTGGTCCCTAATGGAAATGATGAAAGAAAAAATTTGTTAGAACAACAAGTCTTAGGAGATTAAGGACAAGGCAAATATTATTAATGTAACTTGATTATTAATTAAAGAAAGTGTGAGAGTTTCTGAGCAATGTATATTAAGATAAATGCAATTGGGATCAAGGCAGCAAATTCAAAATGTAACAGACCAGTGTCTTTACAAATGCTCAATGGAAATTTGGAGACTTGCAAGAAATAGGTACTCAAAGTTAAAATAATAACAATGTTGCAGGAAGAGTTAGAATAGAAATTTGAAGACCAAGATAATCAGATATATAAGCAATGAACCAATAAATTTGCAAATTATAAATTTAGCCCACAATTCTAATCACCAACGATCAACAAGGAATGAATGCAAGATCTAAGCTAATGTGAAATGTAAAATCTTGGTTGATTTTAATTAAGATGCCTAGTCTAGATGAATCCTTCCTCCTAGTTGTTTTGAGGCTAGTCTCTAGAGTAAGTTATGGAGAGAAAGCAAGGGGAAGGAAGCTATGGCTTGATTAATGATCCCTCCCCTCGAGATCTAACCATCTGATGCCTCCAGCGCTATAGAGATTGTGGCTCTGATGACTGCAAGGTCACTGTGTTTACCACTAAAGAGAGTTTATCCTTCGCAAGTTACAAAAGAAAGGTGGTCCTAACTTTATTTCAACCAAGCTTAGGCTTGGAGGTAAATTTTAAGGATGCAATTGAGATGCAAGATGATAAATGCAATTACTTCACTGAGATGACAATAATATCAAGATGTTTCAACAAGATAAAGAGCTAATTCACTAATGATATACTTATGAGCACAAGATTATTAGTTGACACGATGATTAGAATTAATGAAGCAACAAGGAATACTCAATGAAACAATGACAGTTAGAGAATGTTAAAGCAAGATCTCACACTACCTTAGAATCAAAGTGTTCTTATAGTATCCTTTACAACCATTCAATGCAAAAAAAATGTAATTGGAGTCTAACCATGCAACTATGAACGATGCAATTAGAGAAGCAACTATCTAATGGAATACAATTTGGTTAAGAGAGGAGACAAAGATAGTTAGTAATCTAAGAAAACAAGGCTATCCTCAATGCTTTGGCGAGACACAAGAGAGAAACCATTGTAAATTCAATACACTTCCAGTGCACAAGGATACACAATGATCCGCCTTAGAAATGTACCAGAACTCAAGATATATCACAGTTAATCAAATCAACCCACTGTCAATAGAAAATGATACTATTGTAGCTATTGTTGGAGTAAGTCAGATCAGAATTGTCACGAGTCCACAAGATTCCAATGAAGCACTTTAGGACTGTGAATCTATCTTAGATATGCCACTTCAAAGCTCAATTGCGCAACCTCTTTTTAAGTATTTATCAGTCCTTAATCAGTCTTCAAATCTTTCACCAAATGTGAGCGATCATACCCGAATTCAATAACCAATTCAATTCTTGTAGTAATTTGGATCAAGGTCGGCCAGCAACCAAATAAACCCGACATGTGCTCAACGTTTTAGTATAAATAGAGGTGGCCTTCAAGTCATTTCAACACACTTGGGATCTCTTCCTCTCTCTACTGGTCTTTGGGTTTTAGTAGAATGAGAGATCCTAAGGAATAACGTTGCCCTGATCTAGAGGGCAGAAAGTCGGAACTGCCGGAACTGCCAGAAAAGCCGAAACTGCCGGAAAAGCCGAAACTACAGGAAAAGCCAGAACTGCCTGAAAAGACGAAACTGTCGAGACTACCGAAACTGCCAGGAACAACCGAACTATCGGAACTACCGAGAACAGCCAGAACTGTTGGGAACTGCCGAAACAATCGAACCAATTGTCTCCGAAGAAGAGCAGCATGCAAAGGACAACTAACTAACATCGGGACAGTTGTATGGTACTTAGCAACAAATACACCAAGCATGCAATGTTACAGCTAGCATACAAGGGACAACTAGCATGCAACAACAAGCATTCTAAGGACAACAAGCAAGCAAGGTGCAGCCAACACATAGGTCGGGATGGCAACATGGTGCAACAATGGCACATAATGCAATACAGTGATGGGTACAGTCATGATTAATGAAGCGTGATGATGATGAGATGCAGCATAGTGATGATGGGTGCAGCATGGTGCAGCGCGGTGAGGTGCAACATGATGACGAAATGCAGCACAATGATAGGTGAAGGAGTCACCTTGGAGAATTAGTTGAAGCGGCATGTCTTCAACTGATCTCATGTATCATCTTCTTAGAGATGATCTATGCTCTTATCTAGATAAGCCAAATTGTTGACTTCTGTTGTAAACGTACTATCTCTCTCTCTCTCTCTCTGCTGAACTATTGAAGAACATACAAGAAGAATTGATCAAGGGTTTCCCCACATTGGGGTTTGTCCCTGGCTAGTGCCACATCTTGTGTCCTCTTGTCTTGGCTTGTCTTCTGCGATTTATGTTTATGTTCTATCTGCAGTTTATTTTAATGCTGATGTGATTGCTAATCTGGAAAAGATATGGAGCTAACTGTGAAAATTGAAATAAATTGTTCTAAGCATTGAACATACCTAAAATTAACACTGATCTTACATTTAGCATGGATGGGGGTGAAGAGAAATTGATACTGTATGAGAGGGAAGAGGTTACTGACCATGGGCTAATTCGGGGTGATCGCAATATTAGAGTTACTGAGGAGAATAAACACGAATATGCTAATCCTGTTGCAGAGCATGAACTCAAAACAGCGATATGTCCTCAAATCAATGCTTTCTTGGAGGGCTTCAATGAATTGGTTCCAAAAAACTTGACACAATGATTAGAAGGCTTCCAAAAATTTAGCTTCTCGTATGTTGTTTACACTGCAACATCTCTTGTTACCCAATGGTTTTGGGAGGTGGTACAGAGTTTCAATAAAGAAAGAAGGGCACGTTTTTTTCGATTTGTAGCAGGGACTTCAAAGGTGCCCCTAGAAAATTTTAAAGCATTACAGTGGGATCATAGCAAGTCACAACAAGAAGGATAGAATAGTTTTATTGATTCTTTCTTGCTACCTTTGATTCGTGTTCTTCCAACGGATGATGATGAAACTAAAGTTGCAGAAATAAAGGCAGTAGAGGCAAGAAGAAAATCGCCTTATTTATCCATTAGAGAAGGAATTAATAATCAGCAAAAAGTCGTCAAATTGCAAAAGTCCAAATATCAGTTTATGGAAGATGACAGAAAATGCCTCCATGACATCGAAGATGGGGAAAAGTGGGCAACAGCAAAATTTGTCATTGCTTGAGGACAAGCAATGTCGAAAAGGGGGGGCTGTAAGGTTCCCGAGAAATTAATTGTCCAAGAGAAAGTAGCATATCAATCCCTATAAGCTCTAGTCATCAATAAAGGGGAAACCCCCAAATATGGGAGAGTTTTGGGGCAGCTGGGAAAAGAAAGCAAAAATTGGGGTTTGGACTCTGGAGTAAAGTTTACCCAATCATTTAAGAAGAAGAGACCTCTCTAGAAATCTATAAATATAAGAAGGTTGAATTCATATCGGATCATCATTGAATCGGATTATCCCTCTATTTTTTTGAGCTGAGGCTCTGAGGGTTTAGACCCCCTTTTCTTCTTGTCAATTTGTAGTGCCTCGCTCTAGTTGACTGGCAATGATATGTCATTAACATTTATTTAGCCCTAAGGCCGACACTTTATTTTTTGAGGACCTCAGGTTGAGGATCGGGACATATGACTCTATTATTAGTGGTTGTGATATTAGTGGTTGTGATGTTTATGATGAAGATAGCATTAATGGTTATGTATGTATCTATTGGTATTATGATGATTGTAGCATTTATGGTTATGGATGTTCCCTATTGATACTATGATGATTTTAGCATAAATAGTTATTTTTGGTCTCTATTGAATGTATGATGATGATAGCAGTAAAGGATATGTATACTCTCTATTAAAATCATGATGATGATAAATTTAATGGATAGGTATATTTCTATTGATGTTACGATGTTGATAACTTAATGGATATGTATGTTTCCATTGATGTTATGATGATGAGGATAGCCATGATGGATATGCCTCCATGTTACCTACTTGCATTAGTTCTGGTTCACAATGAGCAATGATGCGAATGACTAGGGGATGTTAATGATGTTATTATGACAATCACTAACACTTAGAAACCTTGTTACTAATGATTATTGAGCATGGCAGGAAACCACCAGAGGCACTCGCACATGACGAGTTGACGACACCTGGTTTGATGAAAATTTATATTAATTTATCTTTGAAATTTTAAGTCGAATTTGAAACCTACTATATATGTTTATCTATATTCTAATGAGATGTTAGTGGTTGTAGGCACAGATTAGTTGTTTGGCCGAATGATTCACATATGGGTGATGGGGTTGTACAAATAGATGGAACTACATGGGAGGGATGGGACAGTGTCCCCGATCTCACCCACTAGCACTCTCGTCGTGACTTGGGCTGGAAAGGTTGAAACAACTTCTCGCCTTGAAGATCAAAATGCCATGAGGGCAGGTCCCAAAATTGGGTCGCTCATGAGGATTTATCGGGGCGCATGCATCAAGGCGGATTCCTTGATCCCCGACACCATTAATCTCACTATAGCAGGCAACATAAGAGATGATAATGGTCGATGACGTTGCACCTATACTTTCCCCTCGTATTCACTGAATGCTTGACGGGCAAGTGGTGTGGCACCCTTGGAATTTCAAGGGAATTTCTTGAAGGGCACGACCAACTTGGCACCCTTGACATCACAAATAAACTATTAGGCATGGCACCCTTGGAACTGCAAGGCAAGTTCTTGAAGAACACGACTAAACTTGGCACCCTTGGAATCATTAAAAATAAATTAATTGATAAATATAATCAAGAAATGAAAAATAGGTAAATTTACATCAAGGGTAAATGATGTTAGAAACCGAGGTAATTAAATCAAGCATAAAACTTGGGTTAAGAGGATCATGGGAAGAAATAAAATATTTTATCTTAAAAACTCTACCCTCCCCATGTTGGAAAATATTAAGTAGATTAAGTAGTTTAATTAAGTAAAAAGGAAAAAGAGGGACATAAATGTAAGGATAAAGATTAATCCTAAACTAATTAAACCTAATTAAGAGAAGAGGAAGGTGAATTAAAAAAAGATTAATAAATTAAATTTTAGAGAAATGTAGAGAACTTCCATGTGGCAACAACCAACATAAGAATATCCATATAAGAGATAACTTGAGTTAAATTAGGGAGTAAGTAGGAGATCAAATCTTGACTCATTAATTGACTTTAGTAATGAACACAAATTAAGGAATAAAAAGGGGGATAAAGAGGCAACTAGGAGAAGAATCGGAATTTTGTTGAGGTGAGGAAATTAATAGTTTGAAATTAAAATTTAAGTAAATAATTTTGAGAGACATCTGATGAGAGAGTGACACATGGGTGAGTAAATAATCAAGCTATTGAATTGTAAAAAAATAATTAATTATGCATGACATGCCAAGTGTCACCTATGAAGACTCCTATAAAAGAAGGGGCAAGCCATGGGAGAAGGGACTTTTTGGGAAACCTATTGTTGGATGGATGAGACGATGTAAGAGAAGTGATTACGAAACTATAGTGAGTTTGGTGAGGTAGAGGATTTTGGAGAGGGGACTCTTGAGCCAAGGAGTGCTCTCCTCTACCAGCTAGTGCATTCCTCCATTGTGCAATCTCGTTGCAGCTCGGGGGTCCGCGGGGAAGAAGAGTACCCAAGGAGTAGGCTGGGAGGTTAACTGGTGGGTCATCGCATTCGAATCAAGTACGTCGTCATTCACTCTCAGAGGTGGCAACAATGGAATACAAATAACAGCAAAGCAAGTAGAGTCTTGTCTTCTGGTGAACGATACATGTGTTGCAATATTATTTTGTATCATTGCTTTATGGTCTTAATTAAATGTATGTGAATTTTATGATATGTTTCCTGAAATGAATTTCAGGAATGTGTTAGACAGTGCTGAATAAATTTGAATTCCCAGTGTGCTTCTCTTCTGGTTGTATTTTGCTGTGATTTTTTTTTTTTTTAATATAAGATGGTTGTGGTCCTTACAAACTTCCATGGTGAAAGATTCCACCCTAGTTGACACATCTTCTATTTCTCTTCTTCTGTTTGGCACAGGAAAAAACCTCTCTTGAAGGGCAGTGAGTTCTGTGATAATCAATCTCTGTTGGGGCAAAAATTTCTGTGGTACAATCTCTGTTTTGGGCAACGAGTTCTATGATGTCTTGACCCCTACTTGGCATCAAGCTTCTGTGGAATTCGTTTTCTGTTTGGCACAGAAAATCTTGTCTAAGGCAGCGAGGAAGGCAGAATCTGCTGGATTTGGCACAAGGACGTCACCTGTCTAGCAAGGGTTTTGTGTTTTGGGCAGGATTGTGAAGAACTAGCAAGTACCCAGATTCTGGAGGCATGTCATAGCGAAATTTGGAGGTTGTCTATGTAATCCAAACCCTAGTCCCCTGAAACAGAATCTACCCAGGGTGAACAGCGAAGGAAGGATTAAGTCCACGGTGGGCCTAAAAGTTCTGAAGGTTCAAACTGAAGTTTACAAACTGCTGCTTGACGTCCAGCTCTGTCCTGTAGCTTAAAGCGAAGGTCGGCAACAAAAGGACCCCGAGGGCTGAGACTGCGCAATATCAATCTGGCGCAAGAACAGACGTGAACAGGTTAGCAAGGACCTCTTTCTGTAATCTCTGTACCTACTCCGCAGTTTGGCTTTCACAACAGGTGATATGAGGTTGATCAAAGGAAAAGGTCTAAGAGTTTGTCTGTACTGGTAACAGGAAGGAGACCGAGCTCGAATCAGGGTACCATACTAGCAATTAGATGTAGAAAATTCTTTGTTTACTCAAATCTGGAATCTAGGACAATTAATTTTGAGACTCAGAGACTTGTAAGTGATTTGTGGGGAATTGTAGTTATATCATTATGAACTGTTATAGTTGTGAACTGGATTACATTGCTGGCTTATGTACTGTTAAACAGTATCCGTTCTGTCAGATATATGGTGTTGTTCTCTGCAAAAGTTTAAATTATCTATTCTCTGTATCACTGGGAAGAAACGGCAGATTGGCTATTGTATCAAATGTTACTACTGTACTAGGAAAGAAAAAAATTGTTGCTACAGGAAAACCCTAGGAGAAAAATTACCCTAGCCCATTACAGAGGAACAAAAAGGAGAGTAGTCTATGTACCCCCGCCTTGGAAGAGCTGAAGAGACAAGGGTTTACTAACAGGCTGAGTGAATAAAGCATGGAGAAGGTCTTTCACAGAGAAATCCAGCAGGTGGGAAAGGCAGTTATCCAGGAAGGGGTGCAGCCATTACAGGACCCCATACACTCCCATCTACATAGAAGTGCTCTGGCCACTGCAAAGAAGCAAGAAGCTCAGCAATCTCTTTCTGGATATGGTGTTTGACTGATAGAGAAAGAAAAGTAAAACAGGAAGAGCTTGGTAGAACTGGACGAGGAAATGGAGAACATGGGGATAAAGTTGAGGGTGGGCAGCGTATTTTCGGACTGTCACAAGGTCATCCGCGACAACTATGACCTGATTGAATAAGTGGCCGATGGGCTGGACAGTAGACTTGATATGTTGTTAGATAAAATCCAACTAATTTAAATGGTAGAGGGGAAAGGACACCAATCCACCTGCGATTGGCCCAGTTGTATGAACACGGTAGCTCGGAGTATCTGATGGAATTCATGTTACATTCTGTTCCATTATGCTTATGTCTGTCTCGATGGAGATTTTATAAGCAGCCAGCCCAAGTTTTGGGCATTTTGGTCTGTCTATAGTTTACAATTGTTCTAAGTAAGAACTGCAACGCAAGAAGATTTTTTGTTTGCTCTGACGCGGAGGTCCCCTCAAAATTTCATAGAGCCCCTAGCAAATTCTGTATATGTGTATCTGCCGTTCTCTGTCTGGGGGAATATAAAACCTTTTTTTCTTGCCAAAAAAAAAGTGGTGGAATCAATCAGATGGTTTCTAAAGCAGCTAGTTTAAACAATTAGTGACGGTGCAGAGTTCTATTCCTCTGAAGTCAAATAGCTTCCCTTGAATCTAAACAATGTAAAGTCAGTCTGCTAAGGTCAACAACACGAGGAGATGCAACTCGGGGTTTTGAATGACCCAAAAATACCTACCCAGCATCCCCATTTTCGGTAGTCAATAATCTGTTAAAGAAATCACAGATTGAAATTCATTTTTTCCGTTTTTGTTTCCATATGTCAAATCTTTACCATATATAATAAAGGATGGATGAGATGTGCAATGAATTAAATAAATAAAATGCAATGTTGGTTTGACTGCCAATTCCACTTTTACTCCCAAAGCTGTTTTAAAATTAAACATGATTGCATTTCAAATGGAAAAAGGTAAAGCAAAACGGAGGAGTTCTGAGGATCGAACCGAAAATAGCGAAAGCGCAACGGTGGCCTGAACGAGCTGCTGCAGAAGAACGCCTTTAATTACAGTGGGAAGAGACACCAAATTGCGAAGCTCCTCCTCCTTGCGAGAGTGCATCCGATAACGATCTAACGGCGGTAACATCTGATAAGCTCCCGCATATATCCAGTACACAACAATCGGCGCCAGCGCCCCCATTGTTTCATCGCTCACATATCCCTCCCAGAAAACCATACTTTCTTTCCTTCGAGTGCCCCAACAAGAGAAGATAACGGACGGATTAATGTAAATGCTGCTGAGATTCGAACCTGCAACCCCACATTGCTGTATTGCTCAGTAAAGTTGAGTTGGGTTTTGCTTCTTCCGTCCGCCTTTCAGGGCATCATCAGCTCCAGATCTATGGGATCGACCAACAGCACTGAGTGGCTCAATCCACACAAAGCGGGAGAGGGACGAGACCAGACTAACGATAAATCACGTCAATTGCCGGAATTCGATGTTCATTAATTTATTTTCCAAACGTCTCTCTTTGCCCGATCTCTGTGTCTCCGTCTCATAGATATTATTCACAGAAAAAACCTGATTGTCCCTTTCAAGGAATGAATTAATTAAATTACGGAATGAAAGTAAATGTTCATTTTCTGTTTTTAATGCTCAATTTAAATTCCCAGACATTAAATATTCGTATCCACAGTACAAAGGTCTTTCGGAGATCGCATTGGATTTCCCTGGAGTCATACTTTGCGGGCTGTTTTCGCTTTTAATGGGTATTTATTTAATATTAATAATTAATATTTTTTTGAAATGATATATAATTAGTTTATATTATATATTATTTTTTAAAGAATAGTGGTTATATTTTCAAATAAATTATAATAATTATTGATAAATTCGATATATTTAACTAGATAATATTTTTTTATTTATTAGGAATCGTGTATTTTTAAGTATGTGATGTGAAGGTCATATGTTCGAGGACAAAAATCTAGCCATGTTAAAGATTAGTGTAATCTAAGCTCGATGATTTTTACTATTTAGATGTCCTTAAGTAGTAGTTTCTCAAAACCACTAATTAAACTTGATGTAATCTCTTGAAAGTCAAACCCACTTAACAAAAATAAATTAATTAACAATTTATTTTATTATTATAGTTTTAAATTTATTAATCTAAATAAATTGAGTACCTGTATTTTTTTAATGTTTATTAGAAATAAGTATTAAAATGATTAATTTAAACTAATTAGTTTACGTTAATATTATTTAGATCTAAGTCTTTCAAAGTAATATACAGCTTGAGTGGGCCTAATGGTTAAGAGCATGTGTTTCCTCCTAAGAGGTCACAGGTTCAAAACCAGAGGGGGTAGAGTATGTATGCCTTTGTAGACTGCGCGGAGGTGGGTCCCTTGTCCCACAAACAAGGGGGTCTCATACACCAATTTGGTGTCTGGCTTTTACTTATCTCGAATATATAATAGTTGACATATATGTCTAATGGGTGTGTACTCTCAAGTACCTTGAAAATGGATATTATTATTATTATTATTATTATTATTTCTCAAGTATAGTTGTTATATTTTCAAATAAATTAGTAGAGTATGTATGCCTTTGTAGACTGCGCGGAGGTGGGTCCCTTGTCCCACAAACAAGGGGGTCTCATACACCAATTTGGTGTCTGGCTTTTACTTATCTCGAATATATAATAGTTGACATATATGTCTAATGGGTGTGTACTCTCAAGTACCTTGAAAATGGATATTATTATTATTATTATTATTATTATTTCTCAAGTATAGTTGTTATATTTTCAAATAAATTAGAATTATGATATAAAAACAAAAAATTACCTAAAAAACAAAATTATAGATAAATTGGGTATATTTTAAGCTAGATAACATTTTTTTTACTTATCTCGAATATATAATAGTTGACATATATGTCTAATGGGTGTGTACTCTCAAGTTTATGATGTGAAGGTCATATATTTGTGGACAAAAATTCAACCATGTTAAGAGTTGGTGTGACCTAAACCTAGGTGGTTTTCACTATTTAGATGTCCCTAAATAGTAATTTCTTGAACCACTAATTAAACTTAATGTAATCTCTGCAAAACTCATTAGTTAACATATATTATTTTATTTTTAGATTAATTTAATATAAATAAATAAAGTATTTATATTCTTTAGACGTTTATTAAAATAAGCAATTTAAATAGTTTAATATATATTAACTAGAGATTGAGAAAATTCTCGAAAAAACTATAGTCAAATTCTTTGAAATTTAAAATAAAAGATCCCTATAACATTCATTTATTTTATTTTTTATATTTAACTTTTTATTATAGTTATTTTATTTATTTTTTTTAATTTTCATAAGTATTTTTTTATATTGTAAATATGAATTCTAGTTTATTAGTATTATTTTATATTGTATATTTCATTTAAACTAGATTATAAAGTGCACGTTATTTATACAATAATATAATTTAATGTAAAGTAAAAAAGGGTGTTTTCTACGATGCAGGTGTTTAAATGCCACATTTATGGATAGGATTTCTTGCGCCGGCGTTTGGTCCTGCAGGTGGCAGGATCACACACTTCGTCATGCCTCCCCTTGGCTTAAGCATGCTCACTCTGGGTACTTGTTGCTCACTTGGCATTCTGCATTTACTGCTCTTGTGGATCAAGAAACTTCGCTCGCGATTTTAATTATGGGGACGTTGGCTCTCTCATCCCCCATTTTCCCCTGGCCTTCCTGCAGTTGCTCACATCAGACTTTGTATCCTTGCAGCGCTTCAGAGGCTGCCTTGAATCTCTGTTTTCTGAACTGTCAGTGGCTCCCTTACTTCGGCTCCCGCTTCGCGTCCGCCTGCTTCATTTCCCCTGCTCGTTGTCTTTGCTTCTGGAATATGGTGCGCGAACGTGGTCGTTTTCGCGATGGTGGTAGGCGTGGAGGTCGTGGGAGATCTCAGCCTGCTCCGTCACCTGTTATCCCCATGGCACCTGTATCCCCTCCCTCGAAAATTCCTCATTCGAACTGTCCGGGTGATAGGCCCTTCCCGCATAACACCTTCCAAACCACCCATTTCAAATTTCACAGTCGTCTCAACAAGCCCATCCTCTCGGCCAGTATCACTGTCATCTTTGTGGAGGAAGAAGCTCAATCTAGCGCTTCTATGCATACTTCGGCGTCGTTGTCTCAGGGTGGCAAGCAGAACAGAGAAGACGTGGGCAATGTTTTCAATTCTGATGATGTGCAGGCAGAAGGAGGTATGCCTGAGGACATTAAGCAACCTGACGGCATTCTCCAGGGCATCTCGAGTTCTATTGATCCGGCAATTCGTTCTTATGGCATCCGACGTTCGGGGGCTATTCCTGATGGCAACGGTTTGAAGGCTGAGACCACAATTGGCGATGTTTGTTTGGGCCCTGCGTGCCTGGTAGTGGAGGAACTTAAAGACCATGACTCGGACGTTTGATGCCTCATGTGCCATAATTGCATCCCCAGTTTTTTTCTCTGTTCTCCAGGTCGCTGCTTATGTTTATCTAGTTTTGACAATGTTTGTTTGCAAAAGGTCTTCGGCTATGCAGTTGTTTCGCCTCTGGACATCTGGTCAGTACAGACAGCCTAATTGCTGACCTCCTTCTTATCTTTCTATGGTTTTCCAATATGCACAATTCTCAATATCTGGTGTTTTGGAATGTTGTATCTAGTTTTCCCATCCATGGGATAGTCGCAATATGCTGATGGACAGTCTCAGCTCTACTCTGAGGTCTTGACCTCCTTGTAAATGTATTTTTACCTTTTTTTAATAGAATTAGTATTTATTGAGAAAAAAAGGGTTTGTTCTAATAAAATTGTATTAAAAGTGATTTCTTTTTTTTTTAACTAGCATACTCAACAATATTGTGATTTTTTTTATGTTTAAAATTCGTTTTTGAATGTATAAATAGATTCAACATCCTTGAAAACCCTTGGGCACTCTAATTTTATAGATTAAATAACTTTCCTCGATGGGGGTGACGATCCAGTGCTACGTGTGGGAGCAGGGCAGCTTATGGAGTCGGCCTGACCTCCACGCGCGCTTAATGTTTTTTGACATGGCTACGCCCATAATTAAGGTTATGCAGGTTGGTGGACTGCCCACTCACGGCAAGGTTATATGCATGTTACAATGAGTGAAGAGCTTCATTCTGGTGTGTTGGGCGATGAGGAGGGAGACTCTTGAGAATTGTGGGTCTATGCAAAGGTATGTCTAGCACTGGCTATGGCTCTGGGCAGAGGGGGGATGTAGGTTCTGTCTTAGTTTGCGACGTGGAGAGTGTCTGGCCCAAGAGTGCCCGTGGGATCTGTTGAGCTTCCGCAATCGATCTTAGAGGCCAAGGCTAGCTTCCTCTACCAAGCCTCATCGACCTGGGACAGCCTACGCTGGTTGCATGGTTGTCCTCTTTGTTCGTGGTCAAACTTTGTAAACTCTAGAAAACAAGTATTAAGGTTCTAATATGAGGTTTTTGTATGATATCTAGGAAGTACTATCTCTATTCTAGTCTAACTATAAACAAGGATCATACAAGTCATTTAAGATAATAGAAATTTAAAAGCTCATAGATATACATACCTTGTGTTTACGTACCTCTGATTTGATAGCTTGACGGAAGAGCATCTTAAGTAATAATACTTACTTCATTTCTTTTTCCATAGGCCAGACTTCAGATAGTCTTCAAATAAACACTTTTGCCTTAGAAAATCCTCCTTTAGTTGCCTTCAAATGCATGACTAGTTTATTTGGTTAGGGCTTCTACAATCTTAAAGTATGTTGAAGAGGCTTTTGGACTAATGATGACTCAGTCCATTATTTCTTCAACGAGTGGAAGACAAAATGTATTTCTTCATTATTTCGACCTTGCTCATATCAAAGATCATAGCAATGCTTCATCCCTTATATCAGTGCTTCGACCATACATTACTAAGCCCAAACTTTCCTTTATGACATGATTGTGATTGAGATTAACACCGAACTTCAAATCGAACTTGCTAGAAAAATTTGCCACTGAAGTTGATCTGAAATTTTCTCCTTGTAGTATGTCAAAACCCTGTCATATGACTTCACCAAAACCTTGATTGAAGTTACATTCTTTGAAATTGAACTGAAATCCTTCTTCAAACTAACTTTGACCATGACCATAGCTCTAAAACCATGTTGGGAAATCCATAGAGGTGACAGTTAAATGATTTCCCTTATTAATGACATTGCCTTGTGATGTTTACATTATTATTATTAGTTCTTTCGATTTATCTTTACTTATCAACAAGGCTAATTCCAAGCAACAAATGAAAGAGTACACAAGATGTAGGCACGATGTCAGGGAAAAACCTCACTCTAGGGGAAAACTGAGTCAAAATTCTTCCTTCAGTAGATTCAAGATGAGACGACCAAGACCCTTACAACTTTGACTTGAGATTACCTCCATCCATCAAATCAACCTTGTCATTCTTCAGTTCTATAGCTCTTGTAGCAATCATTCATCTTCACACATTGATTCTTTGAAGATATTACTTCTACAGCTAATCCAAGCTCCTTCATCCACTATGATAGCAACATTATAATAGCATTGAGACACTATGAAAACACCACTGTAATAGCACTGGATTAAAGTCATGAGGTCATTGTACAGCAAGTTCTCTCTTTAATGATACCAAGTCTCTCTTCTTGCAATAGCACTGAAACCCATTACTGAAGTTATCTTAACTGTACAAACATAGCATTGAACTAAGGTTACTTCTCTGAGTTCCCTCCCTACATTGACACCAAAGCTTGTCTCTAAAACTCCTATTTGAATTTTGTGATCACTGAAAAGGACTCTCTGAAATTCACTTTTGTATCACAAAAGGTAGGCCGAGATTGTCACTGTGATTCATCTAAATTTGTCTTTGAAATCTAAAATTCTTATCTTCTGAAATTATATCTGAACTGTCTGTGGTGAGAGTAATGCGAAGACCCTATACCTATATCTATATATATATATATATATATAGTTGTTGTCCAATGTAAATAAGACGACATGAATTATTCGAACAGTAATGTTCTTCATATAGGTCACATTGAGAGTTCACATTAATGGTAGCCGATTGAAGAGGATTCTTCTCAATCAACAAGGAGACTTTGAGATGAATGGGGAGTCTTCATAAATTGACTTGACAAGAACCTAAAAACCTAAAATGGAGGCTTGACCTATACATTTGACCAAGCATGAAACCCATGCTTTAATAAGTCAATTCAATAATAATAAAATTTATTTTTGTTTTTATTTTCACAAATATATTACATTTTGATTTCAAGTACAACTATGAAGACCAAACCTAGTTACATTTTCCAACATGAAACCCATGCTCCAAAAATATTAATAATAATTTTCTTTCATTTTACAATATACAAGAATCAAAAGTACACTTCATACTTATGAAGATCGAACCTAGTTGCACATTTTTCAACACTCCCTCTTAACTAGGGAGGTATCCATAAATGGTACATGGACATTCTCAATCTGAAGAGATATCATAATACAAGTTGGATTGGTAACCCATCTATTTAGCATCATATCAACCAACATTTTCGTATAGCAGGGCCTTGACTAACAATTCTATCTCTCCACAAAATAATAGCACAATGTTGGTGAGACCAATGATTTATAGACACCATCATCATTGTCTCTCAAGGTACATACCCCACTTGGGTGTTCATAAAGTATGGCCTTCCTTTGACTATTCTTAAATTGGATAGCTAGTCCTCAAAGAATATCGGTCCATGCCTACTCTTATCTTGGATACCTTACCTCATCCTTAAAGAGTATCGGATGCCAGATGGATACCCAATCCTCCATTTGAATGATGTGCCTATCTCTCTCTCTCAACCAGGGAGGATACATCAATCGAACCAAGCTTGTTCCCAAATATACAAGCTCCTTATTGGGAAGATATTTTGTCAATATGTCAGTTACCTACTCATCGGTGGATATGTATTGTAGCTGCAACACACCATCTTAGACTAGATTTTGCATGTAGTGACACTTGTTGTTGATATGCTTTGTCTTTCCATGGAATATCGGGTCTTCAGATGATCTTATACAACTAGTGTTGTCATAATGTATCAATGTAGGGTCCATTTGTCCTTGAAATAGGTCAGATAGGAACTTCCTCATCCAGATAGCTTCTATGCTTACTTCACAGGCTGCAATATACTCAACCTCAACACTACTCAAAGAAAATATTTCTTTTCTTCTCATCCATGAGATCATGGAGGATCCAAAACTAAAACATCCTCTAGTAGTGCTCCTTCCATCCTTCTCACTTCCTCCCCAATCGGAATATGTATATCCAATCAAGTGGCATCATTACTTATATCATATTTCAGGTAGTAGTGGATGGTTCCTTGTAAATATCCCAATATATGTTTTGTTACTATCCAATGATAATGCCTCAACTCCACTTCGAATTGACTGAGAACATTTACTGCAAAATGTATGTTTGGTCGAGTATTCACCAAGTACATCAGTGAGCCAATCAATTTTTTGTATTTGGAAGGATCCACATGGCTTGATTCAAAACTCCTTAGTCTTTTTAAGTTTGTGATCATTTGGGATGACAATGGTTTATGATCCATCATGTCAAACCTCTTTGACATCTCGATCACAAACTTTCCTTGACCTAGATACATCTCATCAGGTCCTTGTGAGACTTCTAGTCCCAAATAGTAGTGCATCAGTCCTAAATTCTTCATGTCAAGTTATGTTTCTAGTTGTTTCTTACATTATTCAATTCGACCTTCCACACCATGCCCTTAGTGCTTGCTTGAGGCCATATAATGTCTTCTTCAATCTACAGACATATTCCTTTTTGTATTTAATTTCAAATCCTAAGGGTTGTTCTATATATACTTCCTCATCAATTGTGCCATTCAAGAATGTAGTCTTGACATCCATTTGGTGGATGTTTTATCCCATCGATGTTGCAAAAGAGACCAGCGAATGAATAGTAGCGTACCTTTTTGTTGGAGCAAATGTCTCTCCATAGTTGATGCCTTCTTGTTGAGAGAAGCCCCTAGCCACAAATCTTGCCTTATATTTATCAATACTTTCGTCTGCTACATGTTTGATCTTGTAGAGCCATTTGGAAGTTACCACAGATTTGTCTTCACGCCTAGGTACTATCTCCCAAACTCCATTCTTCATTATAGATTGATGTTATTCATTCATGGCATCCTTCCATTCTCGGTGATTGACAACTTCTTCAAAAGTGGATGGCTCTACTTCTATTAGTTTTTTCCATGTATGTTGGATACCTAGAATATCATTTGGGTTTCTTGCTTTCCCTCAATATACCTTGAGTTGCTCCATGACCTTCTGCATCTAGAAGTGTAGAATTCAAACAGTTAGGCCTTTTTATAGTTTCTAGAATTATCATAGGTTATATAGGTTCACAGGGACCTTTAATTTCATTGTTTGATTCTTCTTCCCTTGTAACTTCTTCTTCAAATACTGGAAGTTCTTCATCATTAGAGTCCATAAAGAGAACCCTTGATTTCTTGAATGGAATAATTTGTTCAAAAATCACATCTTAACGAACATCTACTTGGTGTCATTCCTTTACGTAGATCAAATAGGCCTTCAAAGAGTTAATGTAACCCAAAAACATTCCCTTCATGCTACATGGATCCAACTTCTTCCTTTTGTCCTTAGGTATATGAATGTAGACAAGACAACCAAAATTTCAGAGATGATCTACGGTTGGTTTCTTTCTAGTGAACACTTCTATGGGAGTCTTATTATCTAGAGACATGTGGGGACTTTGATTTTATATGTATACAATTGTCTTTGTAGCTTCATCCCATAAAAATTTCGATAAATCTTGATCATGTAACATTACTTTTACACTTTCTTCAATGGATTGATTCTTTCATTCTGCAACTCCATTTTGTCCTAATGATGAACCACACTTGTTGGTTCAAAACAGGTTGGCCAAATTTTTCTCTTATGTGATTTCTATTGAAAGACAAGACTTTACTTAATTCATCATGGATCACAAAAGCTTGAATACAAAAATTATACGGGACTATCAACTCCCTCTTAATCCGAGACTCCTTACAGAAAGCTATGATTTCCTTGGACGTGTATTCTCCTCCATTATCGAATTTTAATGTCTTGATTCTTCTTTTTGTAAGGTTCTCTACATCAACTTTGAATTCTTGAACTTTGGTAAATACTACATCCTTGGATTTCATTAGGTAAACCCAAGTTTTCCTTGAATGGTCATCTATAAATGTGACAAAATATTGATGACCTCCAAGTGATTTAGGAGTCATAGGAACACAAACATTGGAATAAATAAGATCCAAGATTTCTTTTGATCGTGAAGAACTTCTTCCAAATGGTTTCTTGGTGTTCTTACCCAATGCACATCCCTTGTGTTAGCACTCTGTAATTTTCTGAGGTTGCAAGAGAAAATCACCAAGGTAACCAAAAACCAACTTTTGAAGTTGGGATCTAGCCCTGCTAGCTTTAGAGAGGGCTCTCTTTGTAAGATTTAACTTTGTTTGATTGAATATTAGGATAGTTATAAAGTTTGGGGTTTGATTTGTATTTGAATGGCTGGTTGATAACTAGATTACCATTGGGCTATGGAGTCTGTTACATAAAATGCAGATTAACTGCAGTGCCTACAATAGATGTCACAAGGCAGGGTAGCCAAACTGACTAGATTCTTTAAGGTTTGTGAAATGGATAAGAAAGAACAAATTTAAGGTTCACTTTAAATATAGAGCATTGGTACCTGAATTCTATATTTAAGATCAAAAGAAAACATTGAAATTATTCATAGTCGGGTGCAGAGTGTAGATTTTAAACAAATTCTGCCCTTTATTTATCTATTGAATAATTCAAATTTGGAAAAAAAAAAATGTGCTATAAACAGAGAAATATAAACACATAAGGTAGATAGATACACTTCACCAACAACTTGACACAAGAATCATGTGAAAGAGCTTTTGTATTACTGGTAATCTGTTGATGCTTCGAAAAATATACAATAGTGTTTTTCATACAAAAACCAACCTCTATTACTTAAAATTTGAAGTATCTATAACTAATTTACAAAAAATATATTGTCAGAATGACTAAGATGTATCTAAAAATAACAAAATTGAATCATTCTAACTTATTACAATGATATCAGGGAAATTCAAGTTTTCTGAAGTGGTGGCACTAAGATGATGGGATAACATGTTGTCTGGAGCTCAAATCATGCATGTGTTGTACGCTAACCTGCACCCTCGAAACTATCTCTTACTCCAGTAACTCACAAAGTTTATCCCAACGTTGTTCACTTGGGATATTCACCTTCATCAACTTTCTGTATACTTCATCGACTTCAGTATATTTGGCATGGGCGGGTGATGAATAAATTTGGAATTGCATATTGAATGTCGACATCTATGACAATGCTTCCAGGAATGCCTTACTTGTCATACTGAATCTTTCAGTTGTAACCTTTGAATTGTCTCTTGCCTTGGTCATAATTTTCTCACTGTAATCCGACCACATGTTGAGATTCCCATTAATAACTAGCAAGTTTGGAAGTCCTTTCTTGTAGAGAGGCTCCAACTTGGCGAAGAATTTCAGGATACCAGTGTTCATAATTCGACCCTTCTCTTCAAGTTGTCTCATAAGATTTTTTTTAGTCAACACTTTCCTGGCTTCCAAAATTGTTTCAGTTCTGTCTTCAATTTCCAACTCTTCTAATTCTTTACTATTATTGCAGTTGAGAAATTTGATGAGCTCAGTGGCCTCGTTGGGTTTATTTCCCAATTTCTTTCTGGCCTACTCGATGGCTTCATTGGACCATTCAATAAGCTCTTGTTGCTAAAAATAATTTGGATTGGAGGCCAAGTGTCTTCCATGTCTTCATTGATCCTTTTCAAGATATTCTCTTTTACCTGTGCCAATGTATTACCCATGGCATAGTCTTTTTCCATCTTCTGCAATCTCTGGGACAACGTTTGGGACTTATGTGTTTCTGTCATGAAGGAATTTTCAAATATTGTACTTTATTCCTTAGGACTTTCACCTCCTGCATCAGTTTCTTTAGCTCTTCTCCCTGTATAGACATGTTTTCCATGGATTCATCTAACTCAACTGAATCATCTACATTTGACGTGGGAAGCACAATAGAATATGATGTTCCTACTATCATGGTTGTTGTAAGGACGCTTGTTCGAAGTAGAGATGTAATGGGAACTGCATCAAGAGGAACCACTGCAAGTTGTGAACTCCATTCCTTTTCTTTTATCAGCTTGTCCATTTCTGCTTCCATTGCCTTGATCTGTGCACTTTGTTCCACTAGAAGCTTCAACATCTCTTCCTTTTGTAGCTCTGTCTCTCCAAGTTCCTTGGCCTGGGGGTCTTTTGTTGCTAGTAGCTTCAATTTCTTCTTTAGGGCTATTATGTCAACATTTTTCTTCCTGCTTATCTTCTCCATGGATTTGGAATTGTCTAGATCAAAGCCTGCTTTGATCACCATTTCCTCCAAGTATTTGATTATGGTATCTTTCGCAAGTGAGGACACTTTGTCCAATTTCAGCTGAGACTACACATTATTTAAAGTAAGTTGTAGTTTAGAAGCAGTGACAACAGTGTGTGTGAAAGTAGAGTATACCATTTCTCCAGGCTGCATGTGCATATCTATTTGATCTAAAGGATGGACATCCTTTGCCTAAAATTCAAAAGTAGTTTGTTTGAAATTTGCCACTGACTTTAGTTGAGGGACCTGAGCCTGTAAGAACACCATATGCATCCTTCCCTTCTCTGTATCATATGTTGAGATGAGCCTGTGCTGGATGGAGGAAGATTTCTTCCTAAATTGAGTAGATATATTATCATGAATAGCTTCATTCCTCTACTTAATCTGCTTATATCTTTGAAAAATATCCAGTTGTCGCTGCTCTGTGGATGATTCTGGTGTCTGAGGTATAGTAGCTGGAATCTCTTTCGTCGTTGAGGATGATGGGGACTCTGTGGTACCACTATCCAACTTAAAAGCCTGCAAACCTAAGAATACAATAGTGCCTCATGTGTCCTCCAGTGATGGGAAGTCTATTTTAGAGGTTGTTTTAATCTTCTTTATGTATATTTTGAACTCTTTAGCTGAGACTTCTGTAACTGATGGAGAATCATCCTCTCTTGGTATCTTATCTGTTTTTTTCTCTAGGTATGGGAGTCTTTTGCAGAATTTTTCTACAAATCAGCCAACTCTGATACCATGTAGAAATTTCCCACCTATAGATCAACTTGGTAATGCAATGTACTAAAGCAAAACACTTGATCTACTTCTACAAACAATTTAGCGGAAGCTTAATCAACCATGAACAACATCAATAAGAACACATATAACTGATAAGAAGGAATCAATCACACATAAAACAGAAGAATTTACCCGGGGAAAGCACCTGCCTAAAACCCCATCTCTGTATTATCATACAAGTGGAAATATGTCCGGATTACACAAAGCCTTAGCTCGGAAGCTATCCAGCTCTCAGTACAATCCTCTGCTGCTCATAGACAGGCAAAGGCTTCTCACAAACTTTCTCCTCTGCCCTTAAAGCCTCCTATTTCTATGTATAGTTTTTCCTGGGTCATCCAGTTGCAACTTGTGTGATTCTCACCTCACACACAACACTGACCTCTGAAAAAACTGCACAAACCTGAAGGAGATAAATCCTCATCATGGATGAGCTTCCTTTATAGGAAATATTCATCCAACTGATACTACATTGTCCCTTCTCTGTTCTCAAATGGGTCTCTGACAAAACTGACATGCATCAGTTATCCATGAGTGAATACACAGTTATCTGAAAATAATAGTTGTCACATGCATGCAAGCATCAACAAACTATATCTCATTAATTTAACAACTTGTTATATTAATCTAACTGAACTTGACTAAGTTAAACTAAGTCAATTGATCCTCTCAATATAGAACTCATCCTTAATTCCTCAATCAGTGGAGCAAATCAAGGACACATTCCCTAATCAGTGGAGAAATAATTGCATGTTCTCACAAAGACTTCAACTTTGCTTTTCCTTAACTAATTAACTCATAAGAATTAATTAATTAATATTTCAAACTGTTGTTAAGACCAAAATCGATTTTACTTCCTATAGATAGACCAAGGATTGCTATAAATAGGAAGGGACCCAGAAATGCTATTTTTAGAAGATTCTATTTTTAGCCGTTTCACCTCTCACCCAAGGTGGCCAAAATGCTCATTGGCCAAACTGTTATTTTTAGCAATTTCTATTTTTACATTTCTTGTTGCACACTTTTCAACAGTCCCTCTCAACAAGAAAGGCTTCCTCTCGAACCCAATCCTGTAACTCTGGAATGTTCTGCATGCAACACATCCACCAGGTCTACTTGCTCCAACAACTCTTGGAACAAAAACACTCCTAACTGACCACTCTGTTGGGCTAGAAACTTACTCTGATGATGAAGCTCTACCTGCTATTGACAAGTGCTCCCTCTTTGACATTTGTGCTACTGCAACATCTCCATGCATCTTGCACCATTACACACCTCTTTGTGCCACCTAGCATTGTGCAACACACTTATGCCTCTCGCATTGCTGCAGCCTGCATGCTATGTGTTGTCCTGGGATTCCTTGCACTATAGGTCTCTCTGCCGCTCCATCTGCATTTGTCTCTACCCAATCGGTCAGTTCCTACTACTCCACATCGGGGCTCCCGTAGCAAGGTCTCATCCAAGAGGTTAGTTACCTCAAGGATCTTGCCCCTCCTCCTTAGGACGATCAATCCACATCACCCCACCTCCTACCTGGAGGTATGGTTGCATGCGATCCCTCTACCCACCTAGCTCGAAGTTTCCACCTATTGGAGATCTCTGCATGAGTAGATGTCTCTACTTGATCTCCTCTAAGCTTCTTCTGTTGCGGCTACTCCACAACCTCCTAAAGCTGCTACACCAATCGTGGCTCCTCCACAATCGTCTGAGAGTTCTTCTGGCGCTGCATGTTGAGAGGTAATTTACTCTCCCTCTCAACCGCCAAGTATCTAACCTTTGCCTTGCTCCTCAAGGTTTTGCATGCATCTTGTACCTCAAGTGCATACAGGTTCTTGGCTAGCACACCAATCTGTTTCCACTTTCCCGACGTCACGAAATTTTATGGAAAAAGAGTTGATTTTAAATCAACGATATCTCCCTCATCCAAACTCCAATTCAACCGATTTTATTTTTATTTTTTGGTATTTTTTTCACAAGGAATCCAAACATGCTATTTCTTTCTAAAAATTTTGTACATATATTTTCATATCTGCTCTGCAAACTCTCGGCCCAAAACTCAAAACTTTGAAATCTCCTCTTCTTGTATATTGTTCTTCCTTGATCACCTGTGCTCTAATACCATGTAGAATTTTGTAGAAATTTTCTACAAATCAGCTAGCTCTGATACCATGTAGAATTTTTTCTACAAACCAGTTAGCTCTAATACCATGTAGAAATTTCCCACCTGTAGATCAACCTGGTAATGCAATGTACTAAAGCAAAACACTTGATCTAATTCTACAAACAATTTAGCAGAAGATTAATCAACCATGAGAAACATCAATAAGAACACATATAACTGATAAGAAAGAATCAATCACACATAACACAGAAGAATTTACCTGGGGAAAGAACCTGCCTAAAACCCCATCTCTGTATTATCATACAAGTGGAAATATGTTCAGATTACACAAAGCCTTAGCTCATAAGCTATTCAGCTCTCAGTACAATCCCTCTGCTGCTCATAGATAGTTAATGACTTTTCACAAACCTTCTCCTCTGCCCTCCAAGCCTCCTATTTCTATGTATAGTTTTTCCTGGGTCCTCCAGCTGCAACATGTGTGATTCTCACCTCACACACAACACTGACCTTTGAAATAACTACACAAACCTGAAGAAGATAAATCCTCATCATGGATGAGCTTCCTTTATAGGAAAAATATTCATCCAACTGATAGTACATTGTCCCTTCTCTGATCTCAACTGGGTCTCTGATAGAACTAACATGCATCAGTTTCATGAGTGATACACGTTATCTGAAAATAATAGTTGTCACATGCATGTAAGCATCAACAAACTATAACTTATTAATTTAACAACTTGTTAAATAATCTAACTGAACTTGACTAAGTTAAACTAAGTCAACTGATCCTCTCAATATAGAACTCATCCTTAATTCCTCAATCAGTGGAGCAAATCAAGGACACATTCCCCAATCAATGGAGAAATAATTGCATGTTCTCACAAAGACTTCAAGTTTGTTTTTCCTTAACTAATTAACTCATGGAGAATTAAATAATTAATATTTCAAACTGTTGTTAAGCCCAAAATTGATTTTACTTCCTATAGATAGACCAGGGATTGCTATAAATAGGAAGGGACCCAGAAATGCTATTTTTAGAAGATTCTATTTTTATCAGTTTCACCTCTCACCCAAGGTGGCCAAAATGCTCATTGGCCAAACTGTTATTTTTAGCAGTTTCACCTCTAACCCAAGGTGGTCAAAATGATCATTGGCCAAAATGCTATTTTTAGCAATTTCTATTTTTACATTTCTTGTTGCACACTTTTCAACATCTTTGAAGTTGTCTTGGAAAGTACCTGCTCCTTGGCCTACTGCAATGTATTTTCTACCCAAGCGTGTTGGTTCATATACTTCTCTATTTCTGGCCTCCGAGTATGCACATAGGGTGTAGCTTTTTGTTCCACTCTTAACTTGGAAATTACCCCAAAGGGGTCATAACACCAAGTGAAACTGAGAGGGAAGTTCATTTGTTTCAACATGAGGTCTGCTTCCTCTCGTGTGACTTTATTGTTGCAGATGAATGGTCTTTCTTATTTTTCTTTTGATCCAGAACTGAGATTTATTCTTGGCTGCCACGAAATGAATGTTGTTAGAGTGAATTATTTACCTGATGTACTCCAAGGAAAATATTCTCATTAACAAATACTTAGGCAACTTATATGGTGGGAACTCTGAACCAAACACTCTAATTTCTATGAATGACTGGTGAAGGTACCAATCCTCTATTTTCACCTGTTCACTGAGTTGTAAAACCTTTTGAATAGCCTCACTAAAATCCTTGGAACCTACTGGCCACTCAACAAACAAGTTGTTGGATACACAAACTAATCTATGAAGTCTGAGAAGCTGAATTCCTGTGATTTTCTTTTGATTAAGGAAGTCCAAAAGACAACAAACTGCGACTCTCCTTATTGATCAAGCTTCTGCACTGCAAATGAAAACTTATATGTTTGAAAGAAAATAAACAAGCACATGAGAATTGAAGAACATCTGAACATTCCTTCAATTAGAAACTGAAGGAGTTGTTCATGAATTACATTTGCTAAGAAGTGATCATAGTCAAAGGTGACTGATAGTCCTTCTTCTGAAGAAAGGGTGGATAGAAAGCCTAGAATAGGCTGATCTACCCATTCATTTGAATAGTAACCAAGAATGGATGACAAGACAGAGATAATTTGTCTAGTCTTTTGAGGGAACATAGAAGAGGGATATGGGGGATTTTTCTTAAGGAGTTGAGAGTCTTCGGGGAAGAAAATTTTAAAAATCATAGTTCTTTGGGGGAAGTTTAATTTCTGACCAATTTCTCCAAGAGATTCAAGGGAAAAAGGGGTGAGGGAATCGCTGTGAGGGACCCACAACATTTGATTTATGCTATTAGCTATGATGGTTATGAGTTTCACCATTTGGGGAAATAATAACCCTCCTACTTGAAAGGTAAGAGGCTTGGCATTTTAAAAAGAATTCGGGAAAATGGTAGGACTGGGGGAAAACAAATTGAGGAAGTCTGGATTGCCAAAGGCTTATTTCATCGAATTGATCAAGGAAAATATCCCGAAACCAGCAATGTAATTCAAAGAGGTCGAATTCACATTGTGTTTTGGCAATCTTATAGTCTTTGTCAACTAGCAGAATGTGGTTTAAGTCCACAGGGGGAGTGAGCATATGATTCACTACAGGGGTGACTTTGGGTGCCATTGTAGTTGTAGAATGGATAGGGGAAGAATTAGGACAGAAGGAATTCACAACGAATTTTAGGAATTGTGGTGAACTTAGAGTGACAAAACTTTGTATATTTATCAGTGACGAATGCTACTGTGAGATTAGAGTGCAACAAATGTAGGAACAATCTTCATGAGGAAAGACAAAAAGGTGTGATCACAAGTGAGAATTCGATTTTCATAAGGCGTAGATTGGGCTTAACCATTGGATTAACGGTCTTGATCTGGTATTAATTTGTGTAATGGCGTGGATGAACGGAAAGAACCTTAATGGCGGGTGCAACAGTCGTGGACGTGGCAGTTAAGGATTGGTGGGCGAATGGCACGGGACCGTTGGTAGGAGTGACGGGAGGAGGGACACGTGGTGTGATGGGAATGGTGGCTGAGACGAGACGTGAAGGCAACAGTTGGCAGGAAGCATGGGTTGCGGCGGAGGCGAAACAACTTTCGGGGGGGTAGGTGGTATCCAGTAAGTGAGGGGGGGATCCAAAATCCTATGGTGTTGACATGTAGGGGGCAGAATCTGCTTTTCGAAACCCATCCCCCTCTCGTTAAACATTATTACTGTGGGGGGGGATCTGAAAACAATCTTCTGTCGTTGGATTATTGCGATGAATGATCGAGAACGGGAAACATGTGTGCAATTTAACATTGATTGGACCCACAACATATTTCGGGCACATGCATTATATACCAAAGTCCAATACTTTGGTCAATGAACCATTTAGACAATTACATCGAAAACCTTTATTTTCCTATTCTAATGCTTTTTCCAAACAAATAAGGGTACATTCAAATTTGCAAACCCTATCTACTTTTTTTATTCTTAACAAACTAAGAATGTTTATTTCAACTCACTAAACCAATCTAATCAACCAAATTAATCCAGATTAAACAGTTGGATTAACTGTGTTCACCTATTCTACCTATCTAATCTTAGCCAAGATTACATTGTTTGGCTAAGTTATTCACTCTAATCTAATTAATATAAATTGAAACCAGCTTGAACATGCTTAAACTGTTCAAGCAGAAAAGGATTGTGGAATTTAAACAAGTTGCACACAATTTCATGAATTTATTCTTTACAAAGCCAGAAGGCTAGTAGTGGCACTTAAACTAGCATCACTTTCACATTTATTCATTTTTCGTGGGGGTTCATTTATCATTTTTTAATACCCTCTTTTCATTTTTTATTTTCATTTTCTATCTTTTTGTAAATCATTTGCATAAAGAAATATTATTCACAATCTAAAATACTAAAAGCAATTATTCAATGTTCATTTGATCCTATAAATTATAAGACCCTAACACCTTTCTTCTCCTTCATGATCTTCTTTTAGTTCAAGGATTCCATCTACAATTGAATTTAGAGTTGGAAGGATTTTGAAATAGAGATCACTGAATATTCTATGCCAATGTTCACATAGGCTGATTTCAATATGAACTAAAGCTTGAGCAAGAGGAGATAGCAACCTGTTAAGTCTTCCTTCACAAATCCCAATCACTCTAGCATTTTCTATGCTTTAGTTCTTACCCCATACTACAAATTTCCATCAATGAAAGCCATTATATCACCTTTATCTTCTAGACTTGAAATGGAGAGTAAGTTCTTATGCAAACCTGGTGTTATGTTCCTATACCAATAGGTGTCATATATCATGATTGACTTGGTTTAGCTCTAAATATGTACATACCTTTGCTTGCTGCAAATGTTTTCCATATTTGTAAAAAAATCAAAAACTTAAAAAATGTAAAGAGGGTATGCCCTAAAAGAAAAATCAAGGGGCAAAAAATGAAAAAATGAACCCCATGGAAAATAAAAGACCATAAAAGTGTGTAAGTCCAAAATCCACTGTTATTTTACTTTTTGTATAATAAATATTATGTCCAACTTGTCATCTATGCCATAATCCATGAGTAGTCAAACAATTTAAGCTTGCTAGTTCAATTTTCAATTTTATGTTTTAGAGTTAGAGAATAAAAATCTGACCAAATTGTTTAATCTTGGCAGATAAATAGATAGGTAGAGTAAATAAAAGGAGCTCAACAATTTAATATGAGCCCTTGGATGTAATAAGGTTAGACTTAGTTAGGATCCTCATTGTAAAAGAAAAAAAGTTTGATGAGGGTTTTCTAGTTTAAGTGCATCCTAATAAAAAAGTAAAAATGATAGGATAAGTAGGTAGGGTAAGTAGATGGATGGTTGCAAAATAATGTGTGATGAATGGTAAGGTTAAAAGCTTAAATCTTTTGCTTTCATCACTTGGACAAAGCATGGATGACAATGAAGACAGTACATAAGGAACTCAAAGTCAAACTAATTAACTTCCTTATTTTTCCCCAATTTTTTACTAAATTCCCCTAAGTACTAAAAGGCATCTACCCAAATTAAAAAGGCTCAGAGCATTTCTCTAACTTCTGGAGGGACTGGACCCTTAGCTCAATAATTTATAATGCCTAAGTGCTTAAGCCCCTTCATCAATATTCACCCCCTTTCATAATTCACTCATCCCCTTCAAATGCTTTTCCTAAGTAAAATCACTATTTTACGTAGGAATATTAAAATATTTTATATAGAACCCCCCAAATACAATTAGCCTAAGTTATAATGTTATATGATGAATGCACTTTCGAAAACATTTACTTAGCGCATTTCATTTTCCATAAGTCATATTAACTTTTAACTCTTATTATTTATTTAACTCCCAAAACAAATTACCCTTTCTCCTATTATTATTAAAAATCCCAAAAATAAATAAATATCCCATCCTTATGGTTTGGAAAATAAACCACAATAAAGTTCATTAAGTTGGATTAATTAATCAAACTGTGATTAATTAAGAACCGAAATCCCTGTCATGTTTAAAAAGGGATTAATTAATCACTTGGATTAATTAATAACCTCCCCGCCCAATCACATTGCTCTTGATGTAATTACAGACTTTTTAATTACCATCGAGCCCCTCTGTTAACCTTCTGCCACTTCTTATTGCCGACAACCGTCCGATCATCCCTCCCATATCCAATGGCTGTCGCACATATCGCGCGGACCTTTTGGTCAAGCGTTAAACGCGCGATGTGAGTGATTTTGACTTTTCATCGATGCTACGTGTCAGACAATCTATGGCATCGCGCGACCCTTCGCCAAAACCACCAACCTCCCAAAAGCGGTGCGATAAATCCTGCTTACCGCCTGCCCACTATGTGACAAACCATCTACTGTCTTGTTCGCGCCATATTTTGAAAGTTTTACCGTTAAAATTCAAACCCCAAGAACCCAAGTTTTCTCGCCCTTCGCCCATTCTACTGCGTAAACTTATGAAACCCTTCTGCTCCACCTGAAGCTTCTGCTAACCAATTCAAGCATGGTTTGCCTCCCGAAATCATTTTGAACTCCCTCCATAGACCTATAAAGCTCGATAAAGTCGTTAATTACCCTCCCTATCAACCCAGTGTTTTCCTAATAGTTTGTTTGGTTTTACAGGCTATCAAAAGATTGCAACCTTGGATAAACAGTCTTAATACTAGTCATAAGACCTGTTTACTCCGAGATTGTTATCAAATCTATTCAAACATAGATGGAAAATAAAACATACAGTTAAAAGATAAGCAAAGGAAACATGGACTTAAAAGGATTTATTGTTGAAACAAACAGTAAAAACCTAAAATATACAATGAAGGTAAAAGGAAACAGTAAAGAACAGTCAAGTGTATCAGGGTTAAAGAGTATCAAATTGAAGGCCAAGTCAAGTAAATCTGCTAGTATGAAGATAAACAACAAGGAAGACAATTACAAAGCATAACATACAGATTCATGTCAAAGTGAAGATAGATGAAAAAAACAAAACAATAAACAGTAAAAAGTAAAAGTAAACATGGAGGCAGTAAGGGTTACACAGAGATGAAAACACTTTCACCAACAACAATGAAGTTTATCCAAAGTAAAAGTAAAAAATAGTTAAAAGAAATTTAGGGTTAAAAAATGAAATCAGAGCAGAAATGGTACATTCTTCATAAATTTCCTGTTTAAGTCATAGTTTTGCAGAAACTATTGTGGCCAATCCAAGAAGTATTTTAAAAAACTGGAGGAGGTGTTTGTTCCTAACAGACAAATCTACAAAAACCTATCTCACTTTTTACACATGTATTACCAAAAGGGAGATACGTGGATGTCTTCATAACCTATTTTTCAATTTGTGCAAAGTCCTCTTTTTGACATCTTTTTGCAGAGAATATTGTGAACAACTAGAGCTAAATTTTGGGAAACTGAGAGAGGTTTATCTCAAAAACATTCTTATCTACAAAAAATACTTTCACTTTTTACATATCTATCACATATTGAGATATACAAGCATATCATTGGACCCTAAGTTTGTAGAATTTCTTGGGTAGAATGCACAAAGGAAGGATGCAGTGATCTGATTCTCACCCTATGAGTGACCTCAGTTGAAGATTTAATAAACAAAAAGTATTACAGATTCATGTGTTGGTGTGTGTTCTGTGTGATTGAAATAACGGATCGATCAGATTGCCAATACACAGACATTTTAAATGAAAAGATAGCAGAGAGATATAGTAAGCAATACAAAGACACACACAATTTTTAATAAGGAGTTCACCCTATTCTCCAGGGCTACATCTCTGGTCCAGCTTCAGTGGTGGCCTTATTTTATTGTGTCTTTCAGCAAAAAAATTATAATGCAGGGACTCAATATGAGTTCTCCCGACAACAGACTTTGCTTGGCAGGGTGGTTCTTGGATTCCCCAAGCCACTCAGAGTTCACATACTCCCTTCCTTCCTGCCAACTCTGTGACCTTTGGTCTACAGTGGAAAGAGCCAACTGTGATGCTCAATCCAGACAAATTCCTCTATGGGAAGGCTCGAATCTTCAAAATTTCTGGAGCTCGATGTTGCCTATGGTCAATGCGGCCCTCTGTCTCTTCTGCTCGACTTTACTGCTCTCTATGTTTAGTCCTCCTCTCAGGGTTCACTGTTCACTGTCTCTCTCGATCGCTTAGATTCTTCTTCCTATTCTCTTCTGCCATTCGACTATCTTTATGTTCGTGGCTTTAACCATTCGATCCTATGCCTGCTTGGTTCCTTTCCCGCCTGTGTTGATTTGCCTTCTGCAGCTGTGCTTGGCATTCCCTGTTCGACGTCAGCATGAACGCTTAGGGAGTGCCATGTGTCCCCATCTAATAGGTGCTAGCATGCTCCCTCGACTCATTCCTTCGGTTCTGTCGCGAATACGCTCTTTTTCCATTGTGGCGGTCAATGGATTCCAAATCCCTCTTAAATCGCAGCGTATTTCCATGTCGATTCTACTTCTTTCCATCGGGCGCAATCTCAGCCGTCCGATCTGGGCTCCACCAAATCCAACATCATACGCGTGCTAATCGCACATCGCTAGGCAAAAAGGGTTGAAATGGAAAGCCTTAAGCACTCGGTCACGTTGGGAGCCAAAGAACTGCGGGCCGAAAAAGGTAAGAAGCGCCAATGTACGACGGTGGGACCCACGGCCTGGAAACCGACGGTTTGATCAGGACGCCCTTGAATGGTAAGAGGTTTTGGAGAAAGTGGAGCGATCACAATCAGCGATCGACACGTGGCAGCGGAGGTGAGAGAAAAATCACCGTGATCGCGCGCTAACAATTGAGCAAGTCAACCGCGCTCGACGTGCGTATGACGTTGGATTTGGAGGAGCCCAGATCAGACGACTGAGATTGCGCCCGATGGAAAGAAGTGGAATCGACAGGGAAATAAGCTACGATTTAAGAGGGATTTGGAATCTGTTGACCACCACGATAGAAAAAGAGTGTATTCGCAACAGAACTGAAGGAATGAGCCGACGAAGCATGCTGGCACCTATTAGATGGGGACACATGGCACTCCCTGAGCGTTCATGCTGACGCCGAACAGGGAATGCCAAGCACAACTGCAGAAGGTGAATCAACATAGGCGGGAGAGGAACTGAGCAGGCATAGGATCGAATGGTTAAAGCCACGAATAGAAAGACAGTCGAATGGAAGAAGAGAATAGGAAGAAGAATCTAAGCGATCGAGAGTGACAGTGAACAGTGAACCCTGAGAGGAGGACTGAACACAGAGAGCAGTAAAGCTGAGCAGAAGAGACAGAGGGTCGCGCTAACCATAGGCAACATCGAGCTCCAGAAATCTTGAAGATTCGATCCTTCCCATAGAGGAATCTATCTGGATTGAGCATCATAGTTGGCTCTTTCCACTGTAGACCAGAGGTCACAGAGTTGGCAGGAAGGAAGGGAGTTTATGAACTCTGAGTGGCTTGGGGAATCCAAGAACCACCCTGCCAAGAAAAGTCTGTTGTCAGGAGAACTCATATTGATTCCCTGCATTGTAAATTCTTTGCTGAAAGACACAATAAAATAAGGCCACCACTGAAGTTGGACCGGAGATGTAGCCCTGGAGAATAGGGTGAACTCCTTATTAAAAACTGTGTTTCTTTGTATTGCTTACTGTATCTCTCTGCCATCTTTTCATTTAAAATGTCTGTGTATTGGCAATCTGATCGATCCGTTGTTTCAATCACATAGAACACACACCAGCACATGAGTCTGTAATACCTTTTGTTTATTAAATCTTCAATTGAGGTCACTCATAGGGTGAGAAGAAGATCAAGTGGTATCAGAGCCCTAGGCTGTAAGGTTAGACAAGCTTGTGTTGGTTTAGCTGTGAATAATCGCTAGATCAAAGCTCAAATTAGGAGAAGGAAAGTTGGTGGAAACTAATCCTGAAATTGGGAGAGTCTATTCTCAGAAGACAATGTCAGAAGAAGGTTCTACAGGGCCAGACCCCCAGTTCATAGAAAGTTTCCTAGCTATGAAGTCTATGGTAGAGGAAATGTATAGGCACTTTAGAAAGCATAAGGATGAAGATTCATTAGGCTCTAAACAAGATAAAGAAGAAGATGAATCTCATTCTCATGACCGCTCTAAAGGAAAGGGAAAAGAAGAAAGCTTTCCTACACCTCCTAGTAGCCCTATGCATAATAATAAGGCATCCTTGATTAACTTGGATGTCAAATTTGATTTGCCTATATATGATGGAGAGCTAAATGCTGAAAAGTTGGACAATTGGATTAGACAAATTGATGTGTATTGTAGGGTACAAAAAATAGACTCAGACAGGAGTAAGATTCAGCTGGCAAGCCTACGCCTAGGAGGCACTGCCTTGGTTTGGTGGGAAGGCAGAACCCAAGCTGATGTGAGGAAGCATGGTAAGACCATCACTGTCTGGAGTGAATTTGTTTCTGCAATCAAAAAGCAGTTCTATCCATTGGCCTACATGCAACAAGCCATGATGAGTTGGCAAACTCTTCGGCAGTTGAAAGGGCAAAGTGTACAAGGGTATACTCAAGAATTCAGAAAGAGAGCATTGATGTTGGGTATCTCATTAGGCTCACCAGAAACTCTTTTGAAGTACATTGGTGGTCTACACAACTACATGAGGCATACCATCCTCATGTTTAATCCCACTAGTATAGATGAGGTATCTATACAAGCTACTCATCTAAAAGCTAGAGGAAAGAATGGGAATCCAGAAGTTGGGGGACCATCCCAACCCATTGTAAGTAAGAGCAAGGAGAAAATAAAGCAGAAGTGCAAAGCAAGGAAGGATAACACTGCACAAAAAGGCAAAGCTTCATGCACTCATTGTAAAAAGGAGTGGCATGATAATGAGCATTGTTGGATTCTGCATCCAGAGCTGAGACCTAAGAAGTCTGAGGGCAAGAAGAAGAAGACTGCTGCAACTATTCAGAAAGATTTGGGGTCAGACTCGGGAGATGGAACAATCATTGCAGTTGTTAGTGTTAGTCTTTGCAGCCTTCCTCCAGTGACCAAACATGCTCTTACAAACTGATTTTAAGGTGTCAAAGTCAAATTTTGTCATTTCAGTGAGTCTTCAAGCAAAATTTGGTCACTAGGCATTAGGTCTAGGGTTTGATTTTACCCTTGTCAAAGTTGTCCAAATGACGTTCCACGTCACCATTCATACTGAGTGTACCATCATTCAAAGGCTTGTCATCATACTGTTAAGTTCCACTAGGTCATTTTACACCTTGTTCATGCTTCAGTTGCGCCTAGGCAAGGTTCATTTCCCTCTCCTAGGGTTTTGAAGCTAATTTCTCTTGGATGGTCAAATCATCGGAAAAACTTGTATCCTGATGTTCATACACCTTCCCCTATCCATAACGTACCTTATTAAACACTTCCCATCACTAAAATCCCCCAAATTCCTCATTTTCGCACAAACCCTAGTCTCTTGCTACAACTTGACAATTTTCTAGGTTAGGCCTGTGTTTTGCCTTTTTGGACCCCTTCCCCTCACTCAATTTCTAAGTTTCCACTTTCCCCTACTTCCTAACATCCCTCCCCACTTCCCAAAATTTTCTCAAGAATTTAGAAGCCCCCTATCCCCTTCATTTCGACAAATCCCTTGTCCCACACATCGGGATAGGTTTCACTCAAATGATGTTTCTGAGAAATCAAAGATGAATTTGGGAAAACTGAGAGAGATTTTTGTCCACAATAGACCAAGGAAGAAAAACCTCCTTCACTTTTTACACAGGTGTCATGGTTTTAGAGAACTGTCAAAAATACAATCGCCTTGGGAGAATTGATACACCTCTAAAGTGACCTTGGGAAACTCAAGTTTTCTTCTAGCTTGGTTGGCCAAATGACTTTCTTGATGAATAAAATGGTAACTAGACACAAATTAATTTCCAATGAGCTATCATGAGCTCAATTTGGAGTTGAGGAACACCTTCCAAAGTTGACTGCAACAACACTCTGCCTTGAGGCAGCCTCACTGGGCACATTTTGACCAGTCTTGGTATATTTGATTTTTGACAAGGAAAAAGAACTCCAAATTGAAAAAATCTAGTTGGGTTGGAAAGTATACTCAAAGACCTTTCCAGTGAGCTATCCTGCACCCAATTTGGACACCAGGAAGGCCTCCAAAAGGCTCCTGCAAAAAGGCATGACACACAGAGGGAGCGCGGCGCATAGAGCGAAATTTTCCAGTGTAAATTTACACTGGCGCGGCGCACAAGGGAGGCACGGTGCACAGGGCTAAAAGGCCTGAAGTTTACTGAAATATTCCTCCAGAACTGCAAATTCTTCATTCCACAAGGTTTCCACAAGCAAACAAGGTCATTGTGCAAATCAAGGTCATGGAAAAACGTTGCAAAAAGTGTGAGTGTGCATTGTGAGTGTTTGAGAGAGTTGGAGGCGGTTTCAAGTAGCGCGACGCATATACCTAGGAGCACAGTGCACACAGAGGGCGTGGCACACACAGAGCCTACCCGCAGTTGAAATTTTCCACAGGCGCGGCGCACTGGGCTTTGCGCGCAGCACACACAGACCAAGGGCCGAAACAAGTGCCAAATCACTCCAAATTTTTGTGAAGCCTATAAAATTGAAAGGTAGGCTCTTTAATATCACTTGCTCATCAAGTTTTATCAATGATATGATGGTTTATATCGATGTTTGAATGCAGCCAAATGCATAAAATCAACCATAAGAAATCACCAAAAACCATGAATGGCTAGGGTTGCTAAAGTGAGTTGTTAGTGCCAAGGTTCCGTTCCACCCATCATTTTCCCCTCACCTACCATTTTTCCCATCCTCCCCTTATCATTTTTCCTAAAATCCCTGCCCTAAACTACTACCAAACCCTCTTCCCTATCCCTCCACTATTTGGTCAACATGACACCCCAAACCCTACCTTGTTAAAACCCCAAACCCTACCGTATCAAAATACCCAAACTCCTCCCATATCCCTAAACAAATTTCTCCCTATAACCCCTATTCCCATTACATTACTCCCTTCCTAATACTCCCTGTTTCATTGTTCCCCTTGGTGACATATATCACAAAGGCACCCAGCCTCACACCATCATCAAAGGGCAGCCTAGGTACAGTATATACAGTAGTCATGGCTTCACAACATTCATCGGAGTATGAGATGGAGACACACAGTGATTGGCGAAAGTGAACAAGGACAAGTACATGCTCGGGCACATGAAAAACCATTATTGGGCACGCAATCACGTTTGGAAGGCACGAATAAGGAATTTAAAGGCAAAATTGAGCAAAGCAACAAAAGAGGCAAAAGAGCAAGATCAACGTCGAATCTTGGCTGAAGCTTCTGTGGCCCAACATAGTGCCTCTTAGAGAACCTCCAACCCAAATTTCAAGAAATTTGGGACAATTTTGGTCGCATGGATTTTTCTTGCATAAACACAGGTTTTTTCTCTATACGCGTCGCGCCACCCGCGCGACGCGTAGGATTGGGAACTCCAAATGAGAAATGGTTTGCATTTTTGGATTCAGCATGCAAAATCACGACTACTGGCACTCGAGCAAGAAAGTTGGGCATGATTTGAGTCTCCAGGAGGTCAAAAAAACCCAAAAAATGGCCTCACTGCCCCTATTTTGACACACAGGAAGCAGTCTTAGGAGAATGAAGATTTGGAGGGGAAAATGAGCTCCAAATTCAAAAATTCCACTTGGGTTGGAAAGTAGACAAGATAGGCTTTCCAACAATCACACTTGGGCACATTTTGGACTCCTGCGATTGCCTCAAAACTGGCCTCAAAGTGGCGCGACGCATATAGAAAAGGGCGCGGCGCATATAGGAAAAAAGGCCCAAATTGCCTCTGTTTCACGAAATTTCGCTTCGCGACTTTTCATAAGTGGGCCCCCCCATCTACAATTCATTTTTTCGGCACCAAAGGCAGCATTTAAAGTATTTTCGCTCCAGATGGGCATCTATCCAAGTGGCAAAGGAAGGCAAAGGGTCACCCAAGCCATTTGTCATGTTTGTGGCGCTGCACCTGTAGCTAATGTTTGGCTCTCCACCTTCATTTTGTAATGATTCGAGTAACTCCCCATCCCTTGGGCGTTCTATCTCTTCATGGCACATTCTATATATTGTACACAAACCATTTGCAAATGGTTGGTTGGCTTGTAACTTCTGGGAGACTGTGGGAAAGAAACTCTGTTTCTTCATTGTATATTTTTTACAGAGGATTAATAAAAGACAGTGGATCTGTTTCATGAGATTCATGTGGTTGTGAGTGCAACAAATGTGTCTCTTATGTTTCATATGTATCTTGTTATGTTTCATAACTCATTTCATATTAATTTCTGGTGAAATTTTATAAGTTAGATAAGGTAGAATTCAATTTTATTGCTTTTCCTGTGGGAAAATTTCATGTTCAGTGTTTTTCTTCTGTTGAAAAGGATTCATGTTGCCCATGCCCTTTTCACCCTCCTAAGTACACTCTTCATTCCGCGTTGCTTTCAAACTAAATTGCTGGACTCTGCGCCTATCTTACCTCACGAAGTAATCTATGCCTTTGTATTAAATTCTCTATTTCATTGAGGTCCATTGGTCCTATACCATCCCAGAAACACAGTCATTCATAAAAATCACTTCTTGTATCAATATTCACTTACTAGCCTAAGATAAATATTTCACTGTAAGTCATCTTAGGCCATTTCGTTTATCTATCCACTGAGTGTGACTCGGAGAGAGCCCTCTCCTATTCTGGTAGGGCTAGCTACCAGACTGAGCGTGGTTTGTGGTTACCCTGAATTTTGCCTTCTTTCAGCCTAAGGTGGATTTAGGTGATAACATAGTGGCGACTCCACTGGGGAGAAAATGGTTTGCTTGAAGATTATTTTGCCCCAGTACATCTATCAAGCTCAGATCTGATGGTTGATGGTGAACAACGATCAGACATAAGAAGATGGCTGAAATCATTCACCTGGCGACTCCTTTCACTGAAGAATCCAACAACCGGTGCTTCATGGTGACTCCACTGTAGAGGGATCAATAGCTTTGAGATTTTTTGAAATGGAGTGGATTGCAAGAAGATACGCTCCAATGAGCCGAGATCACATTCCAGGCTTTCCAAATAAGATTCCGAAAGTGGATTGGTCAAGGAATTTGCCTACGTTTAAAGATGATGGTAGGAAGGACGCTGCTTTACATCTGGTTAGATTTCACATGAATATCCGCAAATTCAAGGTTGATTTTCCTGAAGATTGCTTGATGAAGATATTCAAGGCCACTCTGGAAGGTGAAGCCCAATCTTGGTATGAAAATTTGCCTGTTGCTTGTATTTACTGTTTAAAGGATTTTCATGCCATGTTCCTTGAGAAGTATGAAGACTCTTATCCAACATTAAATTTAGTTCATGACTGTTGCAAATATGCTGATGGTTTTATTGAAAGCCTTGAAAGATACTATGAGGATGATAATTTTATGGATGATGAGATCATGGAAGCCTTGTACGAGAATCCATTTCAGCAACATTAAGAGAAACTAGAGGAGTCCCATCAAGATGCTCAGGAAACTTTGCAGCAGAATCAAGATCTTTGTACGATGGAAAATGAAGGAATTTTGCATCTTGACAGTCAACATGAATTACATGAAATGGATCAGCAGTATGAGGAAAATTTATATACTCTTTCACTTGAAAATATTGAAGACAATCACTGTTTGAGCAAAAGGAAACAAAAGGACTTATCTCCTTTGCCTGAAGACGAGATAGATCAACTCTTGCACGGTCATGTTCCAGCTGAAGCTAAAGCAGATTTGCAGTGCACACATGGTCAAGAAAGTGTTGGTGAAAGTTCTTCCTCTTTTGAAAAGGATGACAGTCTGGTGAACAGCTTTATAGATCAGCAGGTTGAAGATGTCCATATGACTGAAAGTGATGAAAGAAAAAGGGTCGGTTCAGACCTGTCCATAGAAGAAGACAACATGCAAGGAAGTCCAGTTCTAATTCCAGAATGTGATAATGTCAAGACAACCATTTCAGATGTAGATTCAGATTGTGATGACCAAGAAAACCTTGTACTAAGTCCCATGAAAGAGAATTCTGTTGTTAAAATCACATGGAATGAAGAAAACAAAGTTTTGAATCCAAATGTTCTCATGTCATCAGAACAAAGCCCTCATGAAGAGGTAGTCTAGTAAGCTCATGAACAACAAGATGAGAATTTTGTTAAAGTAAGTGAAAAAGATCTGGGTGAATTTATGGAAGATGATATAAATGATTGTGTTGGGTTTCAAGAATCATTTGAAGTTTCTTTTCTCATGATTGATGGATGCAAATAAAATCTTCCTGTCATATCACATGAAAATGATCTACAATGTATTCAAACTTCAACAGACCAGACCATTCAGGATTCCATTTCAGATTCTTCTTCCCATGTTTCATGTTCTGAAATGCTCTTTGAAGAGGAAATCCGCTCATCTACTTGTTTAGAATTGTTTGAAGACCAGGAACCTACCCTTATTTATGAAAAGGGATCAGCATCACAAGAAAATGAGACCTTATTTCTTCAGCAAGAGGAAGGACCTTATGTTCTTCATGATCCAATGGCAGATTTGCTGCAGACAGTAGTGAAGGTCATTATTGCAGTACTCAGTGATGAAGGAGATCATGGTCAATTATGTTTTTGGAGGCCAAGTTACCAGTATCTATTGTTGACCAGAAGATCTGATCAGGAGAATCAATCAATAAGGCATCTGCTTGATTGGCTACATTGGCATTTTAACATAGTTTGATGGTATATTATCTTGCAAGGAATACAGGTGGCCATGTACTCCCACCGAACTTTAAATTTTAAGTTTAGGTCTTAGTATTTTGAGTTAGTTTGTTAGACTCAAGTTTTCAGTCATTTCAGTTTGCATTGAGTCAGGTTTCAGTCAATAAATGAGTCAGAGTCTTGTGTGGTTTGTCGAAATAATGACTCCATAGCCCAATGGACAAAAGGCACTGTCTAGCTCTTCCAAAGATCTGCTATTCTTGGCACCTCCAAGGAGCTACCATCCCCCATTGGAGCCAATGTTAGTGTCAGTCTTTGCAACCTTCCTCCAGTGATCAAACATGCTCTTACAAAGTGATTTTAAGGTGTCAAAGTCAAATTTTGTCATTTCAGTGAGTCTTCAAGCAAAATTTGGTCACTAGGCATTAGGTCTAGGGTTTGATTTTACCCTTGTCAAAGTTGTCCAAATGACGTCCCATGTCACCATTCATACTGAGTGTACCATCATTCAAAGGCTTTTCATCATCATGTCAAGTTCCACTGGGTCATTTTACACCTTGTTCATGCTTCAGTTGCGCCTAGGCAAGGTTCATTTCCCTCTCCTAGGGTTTTGAAGCTAACTTCTTTTGGACGGTCAAATCATCGGAAAAACTTGTATCCTGATGTCATACACCTTCCCCTATCCATAATGTACCTTATTAAACACTTCCCATCACTAAAATCCCCCAAATTCCTCATTTTCGCATGAACCCTAGTCTCTTGCTACAACTTGGCAATTTTCTAGGCTAGGCCTGTGTTTTGCATTTTTGGACCCCTTCCCCTAACTCAATTTCTAAGATTCCACTTTCCCTACTTTCTAACATCCCTCCCCACTTCCAAAAATTTTCTCAAGAATTTAGAAGCCCCCTATCCCCTTCATTTCGCTTCATTTCAACAAATCCCTTGTCCCACACATCGGGATAGGTTTCACTCAAATGATGTTTCTGAGAAATAAAAGTTGAATTTTGGAAACTTGAGAGAGGTTTTTGTCCCAAAACTACCAAGGAAGAAAAACCTTCTTCATGTTTTACATAGGTGTCATGGTTTTAGAGAAATGTCAAAAATACAATCACTTTTGGAGAATTGCTACACCTCTGAAGTGACCTTGGGAAACTCAAGTTTTCTCCTAGCTTGGTTGGCCAAATGACTTCCTTGATGAGTAAAATGGTAACTAGACACAAAGATATTTCCAATGAGCTATCATGATCTCAATTTGGAGTTGAGGAACACCTTCAAAAGTTGACTGCAACAGCACTCTGCCTTGAGGCAGCCTCACTAGGCACATTTTGACCAGTCTTGGGAGATTTGATTTTTGATAGGGAAAATGAACTCCAAATTGAAAAATTATAGTTGGGTTGGAAAGTAGACTCAAATACCTTTCCAAAGAGCTATCCTTCACCCAATTTTGACACCGGGAAGGCCTCCAAAAGGCTCCTGCAAAAAGGCACGGTGCACAGAGGGAGCACGGCGCACAGAGGGAGATTTTCCAATGTAAATTTACACTGGCGCAGCGCACATGGGAGGTGCGGCGCACAGGGCTAAAAGGCCTAAAGTTTACTGAAATCTTCCTCCACAACTGCAAATTCTTCATTCCACAAGGTTTCCACAAGCAAACAAGGTCATTGTGCAAATCAAGGTCATGGAGAAATGCTGCAAAAGGTGTGAGTGTGCATTGTGTGTGTTTGAGGGAGTTGGAGTAAGTTTCAAGCAGCGCGGCGCATATACCCAGGAGCGCGCACACACAGAGGGTGCAACGCACACAGAGCCTGCCTGCAGTTGAAATTTTCCAAAGGTGCGACGCATACCCAGGGCGCGGCGCACACAGACCAAGGGCCGAAACAAGTGCCAAATCACTCCAAATTTTTGTGAAGCCTATAAAATTGAAAGGTAGGCTCTTTAACATCACTTGCTCATCAAGTTTTATCAATGATATGATGGTTTATACCGATGTTTGAATGCAACAAAATTCATAAAATCAACCATAAGAAATCACCAAAAACCTTGAATGGCTAGGGTTGCTAAAGTGAGTTGTTAGTGCCAAGGTTCCGTTCCACCCATCATTTTCCCCTCACCTACCATTTTTCCCATCCTCCCTTTATCATTTTTCCTAAAATCCCTACCCTAAACTACTACCAGACCCTCTTCCCTATCCCTCCACTATTTGGTCAACATGACACCCCAAACCCTACCTTGTTAAAACCCCAAACCCTACCCTATCAAAATACCCAAACACCTCCCATATCCCTAAACAAATTTCTCCCTATAACCCCTATTCCCATTACATTACTCCCTTCCTAATACTCCCTGTTTCATTGTTCCCCTTGGTGACAGATATCACAAAGGCACCCAGCCTCACACCATCATCAAAGGGCAGCCTAGGTACAGTATATACAGTAGTCATGGCTTCACAACATTCATCGGAGTATGAGATGGAGACACACAATGATTGACAAAAGAAAACAAGGACAAGTACATGCTCGGGCACATGAAAAAGTATTATTGGGCACGCAATCATGTTTGCAAGGCACGAATAAGGAATTTAAAGTCAAAATTGAGCAAAGCAACAAAAGAGGCAAAAGAGCAAGACCGGCTTCGAATCTTGGCTGAAGCTTATGTGGCCCAGCATAGTGCCTCTTAGGGAACCTCCAGCCCAAATTTCAAGAAATTTGGGACAATTTTGGTCGCATGGAATTTTTTTGGCACAAACACAGGTTTTTTCTCTATACGCGTCGCGCCATCGGCACGAAGCGTAGGATTGGGAACTCCAAATGAGAAATGGTTTGAATTTTTTGATTCAACATGCAAATCATGACTACTGGCACTCGAGCAAGAAAGTTGGGCATGATTTGAGTCTCCAGGAGGTCAAAAACACCCAAAAAATGGCTTCACTGCCCCTATTTTGACACACAGGAAGCAGTCTTGGGAGAATGAAGATTTGGAGGGGAAAATGAGCTCCAAATTCAAAAATTCCACTTGGGTTGGAAAGTAGATAGGACAGGCTTTCCAACAAGCACACTTGGGCACATTTTGGACTCCTGCAATTGCCTCAAAACTGGCCTCAAAGTGGCGCGGCGCATATAGGAAAAAAGGCACAAATTGCCTCTGTTTCACGAAATTTCGCTTCGCGACTTTTCATAAGTGGGCCACCTCATCTACACTTCATTTTTTCGGAACCAAAGGCGGAATTTAAAGTATTTTAGCTCCAGATGGGCATCTATCCAAGTGGAAAAGGAAGGCAAAGGGTTACCCAAGCCATTTGTCATGTTTGTGGCGCTGCACCTGTAGATGATGTTTGGCTCTCCACCTTCATTTTTAATGATTCGAGTAACTCACCATCCCTTGGGCGTTCTATCTCTTCATGGCACATTCTATATATTGTATGCAAACCATTTGCAAAGGGTTGGTTGGCTTGTAACTTCTGGGAGACTGTGGGAAAGAAACTCTGTTTCTTCATTGTATATTTTTTACGGAGGATTAATGAAAGGCAGCGGCTTTGTTTCATAAGATTCATGTGGTTGTGAGTGCAGCAAATGTGTCTTATGTTTCATATGTATCTTGTTATGTTTCATAACTCATTTCATATTCATTTCTGGTGAAATTTTCTAAGTTAGATAAGGTAGAATTCAATTTTATTCTCTGCCTGTGGGAAAATTTCATGTTCAGTGTTTTTCTTCTGTTGAAAAGGATTCATGTTGCCCATGCCCTTTTCACCCTCCTAAGCAATCTCTCCATTCCGCGTTGCTTTCAAACTAAATTGCTGGACTTTCCGCCTATCTTGCCTCACAAAGTAATCTGTGCCTTTGTATTAAATTCTCTGTTTCATTGAGGTTCATTGGTCCCATACCATCCCAGAAACACAGTCATTCATAAAAATCACTTCTTGTATCCATATTCACTTACTAGCCTAAGATAAATATTTCACTGTAAGTCATCTCAGGCCATTTCGTTTTATCCACTGGTGTGACTCGGAGAGGCCCTCTCCGTCGGTAGGGTAGCTACCAGACTGAGCGTGGTTTGTGGTACCCTAAATTTTGCCTTCTTTCAGCTAAGTGGGATTAGGGTGATAACAAAATCCATAGGTATAAAGGTAAAATTCTGAAGCATCTACTTAGTAATTTTGCTCAATATGTCATTTATGAAGAACATGAGAGAAAAAACATGAGATTTCATATCGAGTCATTTCCAAAAATCAAAAAGATTGATACTTTGTTTGATAGTGGCTCACAAGTAAATCTAATTTCTGAAGCAATTGTAAAGAAATTGGGATTAACAACTACACCTCATAAGAAACCATACCCATTAGGATGGTTGAATGATAAAGCACGACTACAAGTGACTAGACAGTGCAAACTCAAGTTTTCTTTTGGGTCAACATTTGTAGATAAGGTTGAGTTAGATGTAATTCCTTTGGATATATGTGCAATTGTTTTAGGAAGTCCTTACTTGTATGATAGAAAAGCTATTTTTCTATAGAGCTGAGAACAAGTATCTACTTGTCAAAGATGGAAACGAATACTTTGTAAGAGCTCACAAGCTCAAGAATAATTACACTCTCATAAACTCAGGATAGATGAAAAGAATGATAAATTCATGCAAACAGTTCTTACTGATGGTTGTAAAGGAAAAGACACCTGATAAGACCAAAATATTTGAAGGCTGTAATGCTGATCAACAAACTGATATAGAAAAGGCAAGATGTTCCTTTGCCTAACATTGGGGTGTACATGTTGTCCGCTTTAGAGAATGCTGAAATCATGAAACAGGTGCAGGAGTTGCTCGAGAAAGGGTTCATCAGGCCTAGCACACCATCATGTTGGTCAGCAATTGTTTTGGTGAGAAAGAAAGATGGCTCGTGGAGAATGTGCATTGATTACCGAGCACTGAATAAGATAACAATAAAAAATCGTTATCCCCTTCCTCTCATAGATGATCTTTTAGATCAATTGAAGGAAGCTGTTTATTTCACCAAGCTGGATTTGCACAGTGGATACCATCAAGTCAGAGTTGCAGAGAAAGATGCATGGAAGACTGCTTTCAAAACAAAGCAAGGATTGTATGAATGGCTGGTTATGCATTTTGGCTTGACCAATGCCCCTGCTACTTTCATGAGATTAATGAATGATGTACTCAGACCTTTTCTTGATGATTTTGTTATTGTGTATCTGGATGACATTCTGATTTTTAGCAAAACATGGGAAGAACAATTAAAGCATGTTAAGCAAACATTAGATGTTTGGAAAAGAGAAAAACTTTATGTTAAACTCTCAAAATGTGAATTTGGCAAAACATCTCTAAATTATTTGGGTCATATAGTAGGGGGTGGTGAATTGAAAATAGATCCCTCTAAAGTGGCAGTCATTGTAAACTAGCCTAAACCCAAGTCTGTTACAAAAGTGAGAAGCTTCTTAGGAGCAACACAATATTGGAGGAAGTTCATTTCTAACTTTTCCTCAATTGTAGCTCCCTTACATGCTTTGACAGGATATAACAAGGTGTTTCAGTGGGGAGGCAAACATCAAAAAGCCTTCGACACCTTGAAAGAAAAGATTAATACAACACCTGTACTGGCACTGCCTGATCTACAAAGACCATTTGAGATCCAAACAGATGCTAGTGACTATGCCATGGGAGCACTGTTGACACAACACGCTAAACCCATATGTTATCATTCTGATACTTTTAATCCTGCAGTAGTCAACTATCCTACATATGATAAAGAATTGTATGCATTAGTTCAGAGTGTGAAAAAGTGGAAACATTACTTAATGGGCAAAGAGACAATAATACACATTGATCATCAACCACTTCAATATCTACACTCCCAAACTAAGTTGCAGCAATCAAGACACTATAGATGGATGGGTTTTCTACAACAATTTCATTGAGTCATCAGATATAAAAAGGGCATAAATAACAAAGTTGCAGACATGTTATCTAGATCCATTAAAAATGCATCTACTATACTTAAGCATAATTATGTACTACATGAAAGCTACATTGAACAATATGCTCAAGATATAGACTTTAAAGATGTATATGCAACTTTGAGTCGAGGCAAAAGGGTAGAAGAATTGGATTATCATGTAAATGACCGACTCTTATATCATTATGGGAAACTCTACATTCCACAAACTGAGAGAGTAAAGATAGTTAGAGAAGCACACACTCCTCTGATATTAGGTCTCTATGGGGTAAGTAAAACAATTGCACAGCTGTAAAGATTTTGTTATTGGCCAAAAATGAATGAGATAGTTTCTAGATATGTAAGAGGGTGTACTATGTGTGCCAAAAGCAAGCCTAACAATAGAAAACTAGGCTTGTACACTCCATTACCAGTTCCTTCTCACCCTTGGGAAAGTATTTCCATGGATTTTGTTGGAGGACTACCTAAATCTAGGAAAGGTCATGATTATCTATATATTGTTGTGGATAGGTTCAA